>MJUU01062481.1:71665-110096 GCA_002080025.1 Modiolus philippinarum
AAAAAAAACACTTTCTAAGTTGAACATGAGTGACGGTGACGCAGGTCCAGACATGTAATTGGTCTTATTTAAAGAAATCCGTTGCAAAAATGCATAAAAATCGGACCAAAAATAAATAAAATGAAATTTTTGAAAATCGCCCCTTTTGGGCCCATTCATGAGCGTGAACGGTACATGCCATATAAAATCCGTTGTCATACTACTGATAGGAAGTCTAATTAGGAACACACTGAAAGAAACCCTATCAAAATCCAATGAATATTAAATATTCTACAGCCAAATATGTGAAAACACTCAATTTTGCCCTTTTTGGCCCCTTATTTAAAAACGGGAGGGGCCAAAATAACCAAAACCAATCCTAGCCTTCCTTTTGTGCTAAAGTTCACTGTGTTAAAATTTCATAAGGATTGGCCAACTGGAACTTAAGTTATTGACAAAAACACAAAAGTGTCTACAGACGACGACGACGACAGCACCATACCATTATACGACCTCAATTTTTTGCAGTCGTATAAAAAACGGGCGGGGCCAACAAAAATCATACCCAGCCTTCCTTGGAGCCAAGGAACATCGTGACAAAATTTCATAAGGACTGATCAACTTGAACTTATGTTACTGATAAAAAAAAAGGCTTCTGCAGAAGACGACAGCGCCATACCAAAGTTAGATCGAAAGTAGTTGTATAAAATTTTTTATAAGAATCAAACTATGATAATAGAATAGAATAGAATATCTTAATTAATGTACATCGAATGTCAAATATTTTTACCTGTTCAGTGTATGTTATGCCAACAAAAAGAACACGCAAACGTAGACGAACACCACTCCTTCCTACCAATTAAGTTTGCAAATAAGGGTTTAGATGCCATCAACCTTGCCAATATATTACACCACAAAAATGTAAAAAACAAAATACCTCCATATTTTAAGGACACATCAGTTCCAATCATTTCATATACCTATACTTCACCGATAGCAACCTATAATCTCCGGCTTGCGGGGTGTGACCCCTCCTAAACGGAGGCTGACCCCGAGAGTCCCGGGATATAGAAATAGGACCCATTCCGTGGTTGTGCGGGATTAATAAATACACAACCCATCTTTCGGATGGGATGTAAACTCAGGTCCACGTGTTAGAAGAAATGCCACGCTTCCTGCACGTTAAAGAACCCTTGTAGCAAGCTCTTTTTGGGGTGGTCCGTATGTGATCGGCTACAAGGCTAAATTCCCCGCCCTTAACGATTTCACCCTTCTTTTCCAGTGGCAGTCAGAATTTCCCGTTCCATGGCCATTTCCATACCCCAAAGTGATTATTTATTAACAAACTTGTTCTCGTCTTGATATAGCTGAAATATTGCTGAGTAGACGTTAAACAATATTCAATCAATCAATCCAAGATTTTCAACCATAAACGTGTATTGCAAAACCTTACCACCGACGATCTCAAGTCTAAACCACCCGATTGTTCATGTTCAAATTCTCCTTACAAATATAGTCCCTGTGGTCACGTCATAACGGGAGACTTGAATATCATCGAAAATCCGTCTCTCCGTGAAGTCCTTGCAAAGGGACCAAAATTCCGTGAACCACGATCCATCAACTAAGATCAAAATTTTAAGCTACTTGTGGATGCTGTAGAGGACTATGCCAGAAAATGGATCAAACGTGAACAAGATGAAGACCTGATTTCTCTTTCGGAGTGGGTTAAGGCTGATAGGTCCATGATTCTTAAACGAATCAGTCAGCCACGAGGGTCAATGAGAACTAAAGCATCATCCATTTTCAAAAATGCCGATGTTGCCAGATACTTGTCCTCCATTCATGACAAATATGTCGTTGTTCCTGCAGATAAGGCCCCTAATAACATCATTTTCATTTGTAAAAATCATTACATCGATTGTTTAAAGAAAGAACTAGGCATTGGAAGTACCCAGGGCAATCCAACATACACAGCTACTACTCTGTCTAAGGAGGAGATATTGCAGAACCATAGATCTGTTTTGCTTTCCTTTGCAATTTCAACCAAAGATGAAGACACTGAACTCCCCTCCTTGTACTGGGTACCAAAATTACACAAATGCCCATACAAACAACGGTACATCGCTGGATCTGCTAAATGTTCTACAAAACCTATTTCTAAGCTATTAACATCCATCTTGACAGCCGTAAAAGAGGGCCTTCAAAAATATTGTGATACTAGCTTTTCAAGAAGTGGTGTAAATGAAATGTGGATATTAAAAAAACTCTAAGGATCTGCTTGACATCTTAAAATCGAGATAATTATCACACTGTAACAGCATTAAAACTTTTGACTTTTCCACGCTTTATACTACAATTCCCCATGAACAACTGAAATCACGGCTGAAAGATATAATTCATAGATGTTTCTCCCGCAAGAACGGCGAACAAAGATATAAGTACATTGTTATAGACAGAGAACAAGCATACTTTGTGAGATACGACTCAGAATCACAGAAAAAATATACAGAGGAAGAAGTGATTAAAATGTAGAGTTTCTGATCGACAATATATTTGTGCAGTTTGGAGGACTTGTTTTTCAACAGACTATCGGAATTCCAATGGGCACAAACTGTGCGCCTCTATTAGCCGATCTATTTCTCCACTCATATGAAGCTGAATTCATCCAACGGCTTCTTCAAAATAAAGATAAAAAACTGGCCCAGTCCTTTAATTTCAGCTTCTATTATATAGATGATATTTTATCACTAAACAATCCTCGCTTTGGGGATTTTCTTCATCTTATCTATCCAAAAGAGCTAGAAATTAAGGATACTACAGATACTTCCACATCAGCCTCGTTCCTTGACCTTCATCTTGAAATTGACAAAAGAGGTACACTACAAACTAGGCTATATGAGAAACGCGATGACTTCACTTTTCCAATAGTCAACTTCCCCTTTGTAGCAACATTCCAAAAGCAGCAGCATACGGAGTTTACATCTCCCACTCATTCGCTACTTAAGGGCCTGTGGTCGATACAGTGACTACCTTGATAGAGCTCGGTTGCTTACAAATAGGCTACTTAAGCAAGGGTATGTTGCTCATAACTTGAGGTCATCACTACAGAAGTTTTACAGTCGACGACCGCTATGAGATATCTGTTTCCCAGATGACAACAGATCTTTCTCTTTGCCAGTAAAGTTTGTTTTTCCTCTACCGGATTTGACTTTACTACCGGAGTTGACATGTTCAACACGGCGGGTGTCTTATAAGAAGCAGGAGATGCTTACTCTACCGGTGCACCTGATCTCACCCATGGTTTTTATTGGGTCCGTGTTGTTCATTTTTGTATATGTGCGTGTCTTCATTTTCTTTTCTGTGCCGTGCTCATGTTATGACTTCGTTTTTTTTTTTTTTTTCCGACGTTGCCATTGTCCTTGGATTGTTCTTTTTAGACTGACGGTTCGGTTCTCACTTACTTTATGTATACGGATTGTCAATACTATTTTACCATTGAATTTTCTCTGTTAGGTGCTTTTTATCACTGTTGACTGATTATCATCACCTTTGCCCGTCTTTGAGCATATTTTATTGGCAAAGAAACACCGAAACAAAAACACAGAGTGGGAAAATCATTGAAAAAGAATATTATACAGTTACTGTCTTTTGTTGAGGTAAATATGCAGTGTTATTGACTTTTGGGAAAACAGATATTCACCGAGCCGCATGGCGAGGTGAATATCTGTTTTCCCAAAAGTTAATAACACTGCACATTTACCGAAACTAAAGCCAGTAACTGTTTTATTCTATTATCGGATAAATACCATAATAATTCTTTATTTATGAAGTATTATACCATACACATAGAAACTTTCTATGGGTGACTTTGGACATTGCATAAAATAAATGAAATATATACTTTTGACGAAAAATATTTTGTGGATAAGTACAACGATAGATATAATTTAATTATAATCTTAACTCTAAGAAATTCTCAGATTCTAGCTAACACTGAGTTTTCAACTTTTGACTTGCCTAAAATATCCATGTAGGTCACATTAATAGAACTATACGTTATTTGTTTTCAAAGGAAATTTGAGATCCAAAGTAATATGAAGTGAATGAACTCGGTACTTGAAAAGTATTTGCTTGTAAAACGAAAAACGGTTTGATATGTTCTGTGATACTAGAATGTGCCTTAAAAAAAAAAAACGATCCCGCCGTGCGCGGTCCCGGCTTATGAATAGGCCCGCAGCATCCTCTGAGCTTGGAGTATGAGTCTTCCTAACAGAGGACCCCGAGGGAACCCCGGGATATAGAAATAGGACCTAGTATCTCCGGCTTGTGGGATGTGACCCCTCCTAAACGGGGGCTGACCCCGAGGGTCCCGGGATATAGAAATAAGACCAATTCCGTGGTTGTGCGGGATTAATAAATACACAACCCATCTTTCGGATGGGATGTAAACTCAGGTCCACGTGTTGGAAGAAATGCCACGCTTCCTGCACGTTAATGAACTCTTGTAGCAAGGTGTTTTGAGTGGTCCGTAGGTGATCGGCTACAAGGCTAAATTCTCCGCCCTTTTCGATTTCACCCTACTTTTCCAGTGGCAGTCAGAATTTCCCGTCCCATGACCCTTTCGATACCCCAAAGTGATTATTTATTAACAAACTTGTTCTCGTCTTGATATAGCTGAAATATTGCTGAGTAGACGTTTAACAATATTCAATCAATCAATCAAAAAAAAAACGATCAGTGTTATTTGCAACCTATTAGTAATGCTAGTATTTAGTAACCAATAAGATTTTCTGAATTATTCTGCTGTCGCCATTTAGTTGTTCTGACAAAGCTTTAAACAACAGATGTTCGTTAAAAAGAGTTAACTGCGTCATTTATCCTTTTCTGATTGTTCCACACTGGTGGGAGAATGTGGAGAAGGGATCCGGAGGGGATTGACATTTTTATGCAACTAGCGAACGTTCATTAAACACTTTATTCAAAGAATTTTTATCCTTAATAATGGATCTGATTAATGTGCGACGATTCTGCGATATGTGTTTTCACATCCGATCCATAGTGAGATTTTTCCCAAAATGTGTGAACGGCTTTACCGGTGTTCCGCTGGCTTTGTCTTGCTTCTGCCATATTTGTTTCATTTTCCGATGATCAATACAGCGAATCGTCTTTTCTTTAGTGATAGCCATTCTGTTTCTAGTGATGACGAAGACTTTGTCACGCGACAATGTTACATAGCAATATGATTGGACGATATAAATACGGGATTTCGCTTTTTTCTAAAAATATGTCGCGTGTGACGTTTCCCGCGGTGAATATCCTTTCTATTGAGTGAATATCCTTTTTTTATTTATTTTAATGTCAATGCAATTTTACCATTAGTATTTATATATTATAGAATGAAAGACAATATTCCATTTTATTGTCTACATTTTGCTCCAATTGACCCTATCAGCGTTACTTGATAAGGGGAGATATCTCAAATAGACTTGCTTAGGCTCTGTTACAATGTAACAAATCAGTTATATGTTGATAAAAAATGAATAAATGCCTATGAATCGGTAATCAATGTATGTACATGTTTTACTTGAGTCAGTAAACATCCTCTGCTATACAGGTGTGTTAATTAGAACTATAGGCTTGTTCGCGAATCCAGTCAGTGATGTCACAAAATAAATGTTTTGGTCGGCAGAATTGTATTTCAATAATTAATTCCATTGTATAGTAATGGGACAGAATTTTATTTTTTAAATAACATTTTACATACTAGTCCGATTTTGGATTTGTAAAATGCCTTATAAACCTTGAGATTTTAATATTTTTTTCTACTGATTTTCTTTTTCTAAATTTCCTCTGAATAATTTGAAATATGTATTTCAAATATTTGGAAATTGTGAAAATTTTGAATGCTATACAAATACGTCAATTAAATCAAATAAAATAATCAAATATCGATTTTTTTTGTATCCTATTAAACTGTCAAATGTCTTCAATTCTGATCGAAAGAAATTTTCAAATTACCTCTACAAACAATTCCATACCAATCAATTGAAAATGACATTTTTATGAACCTAATTAATGATTACGGTTTCATGCCAACCGCAAGGGTCTACAGGTAAAAATTTCGATGTTGTGACATAACGGCAAATAAGCCTATACAGGAGATTGCCCTAGGTGATTTCTATCAGTATTAATCCAATTATAGCTCTGAAAACTTTTGAATTAAGATATTTCTACAAATATTAATATTTAATTAACACAAAGATTGACAAAAAAAAAGACTAATAATATCAAAAATGTTGAGCAGTTACAAATATTTCATATTAAAAGAGAAAATAAAATGAAAAAGAAAATTGAAGAAAAAAAAAACATGAACAGATCAAAGTTTTTAACCAGTAAAGTAAAAGTATTGTTTTATTCATTTGCATGACAAAGCCCCGATCCGTCAAATAAACAGGAACCTACGTGTCATATTCCTATGGTCAAGGTTACAGCTGGCATTATACAATATTGTGTGTAAAGGTTATTGCATTTTTATGTTGTTTTCCTAAAAACCTTACAAAATGAAATACATTTTTAAGGCAGGTTCTCTGCCTTCTAGCTGTCGGGTAAAAGCCATCTTGAAAAAAAGTCTGTTTCAACCAGACTCTTACATTAAGGAGACTATATGAAAAGAATCGGAATGATCCAGACTATCGTTAAAAACGCGTACGGCTTACCAGTTATTCATACGAAGGCACAAAAAATAATCCATTCATGTGGCGATACAGTGTCCATTTCATGATCAACTACATCGTTTTATGTGTTTATTGTATTTATTTAATATCTTTTAAGAGATACTTTGCTTTTTTAATCTCAGAGCACTTAAACTGACATTCGAAATTCACGATTCGGTTCATTCATAAAAATTTCCTGTGGCGCGCAGTTTTTATGAATGGATACATAGTAACTTATAGTTTCGCTGTTGTAACCAGAGTTGTTAACCCTCCCGGTCTCACCGTGAGGCTACCGGTTTTTAGCAGCCGGTCTCACGTCTACCGATATGCCTCTCTCAAAAATATTTTTCCGTTACACCGGAAGTAAATATTGGCTGTTCCAATCACACCCTGCGAGGTAAACAAAGGCTGTTCCATTCACATTCCGCCTAACGAGATTACGCGAGAACACGAATCTGTGTATTAACGACAAAATGGCGTCGCCTCCGCGAAAAAGGTAGATACAATTCAAAATTCCAAAATAAATGGATAAAAGAGATGGACTTTTTGAGCAAGAGTGATAAATATATACACGCAGTGTTTCTGTTGTGTGGCATAACCTTTGCCTTAATGCACGGAGGATGAATTGACGTTGTTCGCCATAGAGAAACGTAGTGCTCGATGCTGAAATTCTGTTTACATTATTCACAGTAACTTCGGTGTTTTGTTATTTGTAGCTGAGCACAACCTACCATTCTCAGTAGCTTGCACTGATGAGACATAAGTTGTCGAAATGCCCATATGTAGATAGTAAATTTACAGTGACTTCGTTATTGAGTTATTTAAGCATATGCAAAAATAATGAAACTTAAGAACTAGATGACTTGACAGAGAAAGTGACAAAATTGGAAATATCAACATTAATTAAGCCACCGAGTGTTACACTTGTACTCGGGCTTGTACTTTGAAATACTTACATGTACGTATACCAACAAAGAGGAGCAAGACAATGAAATGTAAATAAATAGAGTTTTAAATAAATTGCCAGCAACCCATATAAAAACTGAAAAGACACCCTAAACCGGGAAGGAAAATTTCGGATTTTAATTCTTGAAAAAATTAAATGTCAAGATTTCAGCAAAAAAGTAATAATTACAGAACTTCTGGAATACCCAGGAACCTGCCTTAACAGCATTCCATGCTTTGATTTTTATTATTATTAAAGCAAAAAAATAATTACAGTATTCATCATCTTACCTTTGTTGTCATGATAGGATTATTGTTTTTCTTTTTTTCCCGTGAAATGTATTTTTATATAATGAAATAAACTCTGGAAGAAATTTGGCTTTGTGACTTTCTTGACGCCACAGTGTTCAAAAGAAATAAAAAATACAAAAAAAAATTTTTTGAAACACAAAACAAACATTTCCTTTCATATTTTAATTTTCAAAATTTGTTTTTTCATGAATGATTTTTTTTCAAATTAAAATATTTCTATTATCTTATATATTAATACAAGTTTCAACTGCACAATGAAAACCTCACTTTTCAAACAATGTTTATGTCAAGATTCATAAAAAGCTATATCGCGACATATAAACCTTCTTCGAAAGATATGATAATGTAAAATATTTTAGAAAATGAATAATTTGGTCATTAGGAAAGAATATAAGTTTCCATCATATAATGAAAACCTCACTTTTCAAACATATCTGTGTTAAGAATCATTAAAAGCTATATTGCGACATATAAAACTTTTTCGAAAGGATATAATAATGCAATAAATTATAGAAAAATGAATTATTTGGTCAATTGTAAAGGATCAGTTTAAACCACATACTGAAAACATGACTTTTCGAAACTATTTATGCAAAGATTCATTAAAAGTTATATAGTTGATTTATAAAACTTCCTCCAAACTATATGATAAAGTAAAATATTCATAAAAATGAATTATTTTGGTCATTTGTAAACAATTAGTTTCAACAGCATAATGAAAACCTGACTTTTCAATCATATTTATGTTAAGATTCATATAAAGCTATATCGCGACATATAAACTTCTTCAAAAGGATATGATAATGTAAAATATTTTAGAAAAATGAATATTTTTGGTCATTTGTAAAGAATATGTTCAACCGCATAAAAAAAGCCTGACTTTTCATACATATTTATGTGAAGATTTATAAAAAGTTACATCGTGACGTATTAAACTTCTTCGAAAGGATATGATAATGTAAAATTTTTTTAGAAAAGTTAATAATTTTGGTCAATTGTAAAGAAAAAGTTTCAACGGCATAATGAAAACCTCACCTTTCAAACCTATTTATGTTAACATTCATAAAAAGCTATATGGGTACTTATAAAACTTCTTCGAAAGGATATGATAATGTAAAATATTTTAGAAAAATGAATAATTTTGGTCATTAGTATAGAATAAGTTTCAACCGCATAAAAAAAGCCTGACTTTTCATACATATTTATGTGAAGATTTATAAAAAGTTACATCGTGACGTATTAAACTTCTTCGAAAGGATATGATAATGTAAAATTTTTTTTAGAAAAGTTAATATTTTTGGTCAATTGTAAAGAAAAAGTTTCAACGGCATAATGAAAACCTCACCTTTCAAACCTATTTATGTTAACATTCATAAAAAGCTATATGGGGACATATAAAACTTCTTCGAAAGGATATGATAATGTAAAATATTTTAGAAAAATGAATAATTTTGGTCATTAGTATAGAATAAGTTTCAACCGCATAATGAAAACCTCACTTTTCAAACATATCTATGTTAAGAATCATAAAAAGCTATATCGCAAGATATAAAACTTCTTCGAAGGGATATGATAATGTAATATATTTTAGAAAAATGATAAGTTTAATAAGTTTAAACCACATAATAGAAAGCTGACTTTTATGCTAAGATTCATAAAAAGTTATATTGCGACATATAAAACTTCTTCGAAAGGATATGATAATGTAAAATATTTTAGAATAATGAATATTTTTGGTCATTTGTTAAGAATATGATCAACCGCATGAAAAAAGCCTGACTTTTCAAACGTATTTATGTAGAGATTTTAAAAAAAGTTCCATCGTGACATATTAAACTTCTTCAAAAGGATATGATAAAATAAAATATTCTTAAAAGTGAATTGTTTTGGTCATTTGTAAACAATAAGTTTCAACCACATAATGAAAACATAAATGTGTTTGAAAAGTCAGGTTAAGATTCATAAAAAGTTATAATGCAACATATAAAACTTCCTTGAAAGGATATGATAATGTAAAATATTCCATGAAAATGAATAATTCTGGTCACTTGAAAAGAATAAGTTTCAACCGCATAATGAAAACCTGACTTTTCAATCATATTTATGTTAAGATTCATATAAAGCTATATCACGACATATAAAACTTCTTCGAAAGGATATGATAATGTAAAATATTCCAGAAAAATGAATAATTTTGGTCATTTAAAAAAAAATAAGTTTCAACCGCATAATGAAAACCCGACTTTTCAATCATATTTATGTAAAGATTCATAAAAAGCTATATTGCGACATATAAAACTTCTTCAAAAGGATATGATAATGTAAAATATTTTAGAATAATGAATATTTTTGGTCATTTGTAAAGAATATGTTCAACCGCATGAAAAAAGCCTGACTTTTCAAACATATTTATGTGAAGATTTAGAAAAAGTTACATCCTGACATATTTAACTTCTTCCAAAGGATATGGTAATGTAAATGTTTTTAGAAAAATAAATAATTTTGGTCAATTGTAAAGAAAAAGTTTCAACGGCATAATGAAGACCTCAACTTCCAAACATATTTATGTTAACATTTATAAAAAGCTATATCGCGACATATAAAACTTCTTCGAAAGGATATGATAATGTAAAATATTTCAGAAAAATGAATAATTTTGGTCATTTGTAAAGAATATGTTCAACCGCATGAAAAAAGCCTGACTTTTCAAACATATTTATGTGAAGATTTATAAAAAGTTACATCCTGACATATTAAACTTCTTCCAAAGGATATGGTAATGTAAAATGTTTTAGAAAAATAAAGAATTTTGGTCAATTGTAAAGAAAAAGTTTCAACGGCATAATGAAGACCTCAACTTCCAAACATATTTATGTTAACATTCATAAAAAGCTATATCGCCACATATAAAACTTCTTTGAAAGGATATGATAATGTAAAATATTTCAGAAAAATGAATAATTTTGGTCATTAGTAAAGAATAATTTCCAACCGCATAATGAAAACCTCACTTTTCAAACATATCTCAAAAGACAGAAAATGGACAATCAGGTTGTTTTGTCATAAGTCTACATGTAGTTCTTCAGATGACAAATGATTAAAAATAAAAGGGTCCGACTCACGATCAGTTTACACACCCTCATTCCACACTCGTTCCCGTTACAGCTTTGGAGCAACAAAGGTATCATTCACACGGGCATTCACACTGGGCTGTTTTGTATTAACTGTATTATTTCAGTCAAACGGCGATTGTTGCATGAAAAGACGGCATTTTTGTCTCTACAAAAAAAAGTTCAAATGTTGAAATAATCTTACCTAGAAATTCTGACTCATTCTTTCCGATTGTTTGTCTAAGGATTGGATCAAAATTGGCAATCAGGATCTGAACCTTAATTTTAGTTCCTAAGATGACAAACGTGTCCGACTCAAGATCAGTTTACCCATATGATAACTTGACCCTCATTCGACACTGATTCGTCATATTTATAGTTCCTAAGATGACAAACAGTGTCCGACTCAAGATCAGTTTACACATACAATAACTTAACCCTCATTCGCCATTTTGTTTGTCTGAGGATGTGATCATGTGACCCGATTAATCACGTGATTCTCTAAACCAATGGGGAGTCTAAAAACTTCAGCCAATTTATAAGAGAAGTTTATATCTTAAGGATAGTAATAAGGATAGTAATTAAGGATAGTAATAATAATAATTATTATTTTTTTTCTTTGTGTTTATTTTCGATTTTTAAATTCTACTTGGTTTTTTTCCTTGTGTGTTTTTCCTGTTTCTTGCTTTGTTTTTTTTTATGTTATTTTGATATATATATTTATTCAATATGACTTTCAAATAAAAAGTAATGAAATAAAGAAACATGTTTGCAACAATGTATTTTGCCTCTAGACCGGTCACTTCAAAGATGTTTGTCCAGGTGAATTTAATTATGATGATCTGAATATCAACAGGTGGTATACGTGTCACTAAACACAACAAACTAATAAGTCATTATACAAAACACACCCCATCTCAACAGTATTCAATCTGAAGCTTGCAATTAACTTTGTAGTTGATTTTAAGGGTCTAATAATATTACAGGAAAACAACCAACAAACGTCTCTATACAGGTATATCAAGGTGATCACCGTATTATTTTGATAGTGTACACATCAATAATCTTGAAGATAAAAAACAATTAAACTTAGAGCTTACAAATTAATATTTAAATGTGCAGATGTATAATAATTCATAGTGGTAGAAACACCCTCTTACAAGCCTGTTTGAATTATCGAACCTGATATCCCACTAGAGGCGCGAAACGCTGATATCGTCAATTGTACTTGAAACTGGTTTCCGACGTCAGTTGAGCGTAATCGAGAAGCTATCGTATTTATTTTCTTTACCTTGAATAAATAGGTTGGAAATAACCAGCTTCGAGTAAAATGTTGATTTATGACATCACCTGACCGTTGGGAATTTGAGCAGCAACCAGCAACGAGATCGTCCAAGACGTTCTTCTAGCCTTTTTTATACGACCGATGGTGTGGCCAAGTCGGCGTCTGTGGACAGCATAATTTTGGTTTTAGTGGACGGATCATTTTCAAATTTAAGGATGAAGTTTCTTGGCACAAGCTTTATCCCTGGTTATAATTTCATGTTTCTTAGCCCTGCCCGTTTCAGAAAAAGAGGCCAAAAAGCGTTAAATCGGGTGTTTTCACATATTTGAATGTAGAATCTTTATTATTTATCGGATTTTGATGGGGTTTCTTTCAGTGTGATCCTTAGCCAATTTCCAATCTGTAATATGCCAACGGATTTCACGTGTACCGCATGTACCGTTCATGAGATAAATGGGCCCGAAAAAGGGGCGAATTTAAAAAAAATTATCATTTCATGTTTAGTCCGATATTGATGCAATTTTTTGCAATTGGATTCCTTATGAAAAATAATTTGGTGCTGCACCATCAGATTTTTGATAACTTGTTTCCTTTCTGAACTATGAGGGCCATCGGGGCAAATATTGCAAACATGCAGATAACCTCAAGTTGTTATTTTTGATCGGATTTAGATGTGATTTTTTTTCTTTGAATTTCTCCAGTTGCAAGCTTTCAATTGTATGTCACTGGATTTAGTATATCTCTTTTCGTTTCCAAGCTATATTGAAATTTTTTGAAATATGTGAAATCTTTATTTTGCGTCAGATTTTGATGGGATTTTTTTCTTTAGATTTCTTTTGATATAAACTTTCAGTTGGTAGTCAACATATTTGCATAGCTCTTACCGTTTTTTATCCATTAGGCATCAAATGGGTTGATTTTTCTCCGTAGTTTGTGTCCAGCTTATTACTGTGTCAAGCTCCTTTTGTGTCCATCTAATTATTGTGCCAAGCACTCATTCACTGTGGCCACATTCACTTTAAACTACATTTTTTCAAATTTCAGTGGTCGACATATGCTGCGCAGCACTTTATTGTTACTTAAAACTTAGCTGCATCTGCATTAACGAACTATTGTAAAACAAAATCTGCCATTAACTTGACCTCAAACATTAACGGCTGTGAAAAAGAAACAAATCGCAAGAAATTTCTGATAAAAATAAAACCTTTTGAAAAGAAATGCCTGTGATCGACCATCGCAAACATGTTTCTTTTCAGGTGTGGTAATAACAAAATTACGGAACAGAGTTGTCAAGAGCCGAGGTCCATTAGACAAACAGACAAATCAAGTGGAAACCCCCGGAAAAATTGTCGACCGCAATGGTCCTGAAATGAAACCTTCCTTGACTATGTCATATAATTAAACACAACAGAACATGAAATTGCCAAACATAAACTCTTTAAAATACTGTTTATACATCTTTTGAACTGCTGTACTGTGAACAGACGATGGATGCCAGTGATGTGCACACTTTGAAAGGATCAAGTACAATGCCTGCTCTTAGGCTCTAGAATGATTGTATACTAGGTTATCCTGTATATCACTTGGGTGACTCTTACAAGTGTGTGGACAGACGACGGACGTTAAGTAAAGCTATTAATGCAATTTAGGCTTAGGAACAATGACGGACGCTAAGTAATACTATTTATGTATGACCAAAGAGAGAGAGGCCTATACTTGCTTTGGCCGACGTGTGTAGGCCAAGAGTTGACGGACTTGCAGTCAGGCATTGTGTTTGGTTTCCCATGCCTTCTTTCTGGGTCCAGCATGAATGAGAGGGGCAATTGTGCCTACGTTGAAATCTATGATCTTGTTTTGGTGTAGGTTTGTGACATGCTTGAAAAGTCTAGGTGTACTCCAGAAGATGTAATATTTCCTCAAGTCATTTACTCCATTGAGTTAAATCATACAAGAACATTTAGTGCAATGACATTAGTAGAACCCCTGAACAAAGAAACAACCAGTTTGAAAAAAAAAGAAACAGAAGACTCATGCAACTATACAGATATTTTATACCATAGAATAAAAGATTCTGGAACAACCATAACATGCCAAGACTCCTGTACCATCGACTTCAGGATGTCAATAGCTAAAGCATCTGGTATGGACAAATAATTTGGATACAGATAAGGTTAAATACTTTAATAATCGTGTCATTATATAAAACAGTTTGCCCTTTGGGAGTCAAATCTCAGCTAGGGAAATTTAGCTCCAGGCCCTGTCGACGACACTTGTCATGGTAAGTGGCAAGCCCCGTGGACATGGACACTCCGTCAACCAAGTGGAACGAAGACGATTCCAAGTGTGATGTGGAACGAAGACAGTTCCGAAGGAATTGTAGAACGAAGACAGTTCCGTATGGGATGTAGAACGAAGACAGTTTCGAATGGATTAAGGGGTTGGATAGAGATAATTAAATTAATTTGGTTGATTGATTGAATATTGTTTAACGTCTACTCAGCAATATTTCAGCTATATCAAGACGAGAACAAGTTTGTTAATAAATAATCCCTTTGGGGTATGGAAAGGGCCATGGAACGGGAAATTCTGACTGCCACTGGAAAAGTAGGGTGAAATCGTCAAGGGCGGGGAATTTAGCCTTGTAGCCGATCACCCATGGACCACCCCAAAAAGAGCTTGCTACAAGGGTTCTTTAACGTGCAGGAAGCGTGGCATTTCTTCCAACACGTGGACCTGAGTTTACATCCCATCCGAAAGATGGGTTGTGTATTTATTAATCCCGCACAACCACGGAATGGGTCCTATTTCTATATCCCGGGACCCTCGGGGTCAGCCTCCGTTTAGGAGGGGTCGCACCCCGCAAGCCGGAGATACTAGGTCCTATTTCTATATCCCGGGGTTCCCTCGGGGTCCTCTTTTAAGAAGACTCATACTCCAAGCTCAGAGGATGCTGCGGGCCTATTCATAAGCCGGGACCGCGCAGGGCGGCATTTACAGAGGAAAATTACTTTGGGAATGACAAGAGAAATTCAAACCAGTGGTAAATTTCGTACTGGTCCAAAAACTCAGATTTGGAAAAGCTGAGTTGACCACCAAGGAATTTAGGGGAGAAAGGAAATTGGTGGAGTTACCTTCAATATATCACTGACATGGAAAGTTGAAAACAAGTTTATTACAAGAAATTGTGTATATGTATCATAATAGTCATGGTAATAACAAATTATAACAAATATCTAAACATAAAGTTGAATGTGACAAGCATGAGATAAATCTATGCACTCAGAATATATTGTTTCATAATTCATATGTCAGCAAAAAAGAACAAATCATGTCATGAAACTGTACATGTATGTACATAAAAAGAACAAGCCATGTTGACCTCTTCCAAATTCATTATAGTGCAAAATTGACAGAGCAAGCCATGTTGACCTCTGCAAAACTCAATATAGTGCAAAAATGGCAGAGCAAGCCATGTTGACCTCTAAAAAATATTAATCATACTGACATTTATGTCCGAGACAAAATATTACAGGTCTTAAGTCCTTAAAATACTAAACATTAAATTTTATCTTAATGAGACAGCTGACTTTGGGCCTTTCTAATAACATCATGGCAGTTCTTATGTGGCGACAGTAGCTATTTGAGTTCCATCTGCCTAATGTTTTAATCAAGTGATCCTCTGTGTTAGATTTTCCTGCACTAATTGCAGCTCCAATACGGAAAGAATGCCCATTATAAACAGATGAGTTGAAGCCACATATATCTAGCAAAATTTTAAGTTTACTTATGAAAAATTCTCTTTCCAGAGGCTGACCTGTCTCATCAATAAATAAGGGATCTATGTCTTGAGAAAAGTATCTAGATTTTCTACTTGGAGTATGAGTCTTCCTAACAGAGGACCCCGAGGGAACCCCGGGATATAGAAATAGGACCTAGTATCTCCGGCTTGCGGGGTATGACCCCTCCTAAACGGGGCTGACCCCGAGGGAACCCGGGATATAGAAATAGGACCCATTGCGTGGTTGTGCGGGATTAATAAATACACAACCCATCTTTCGGATGGGATGTAAACTCAGGTCCACTTGTAGGTAGAAATGCCACGCTTCATGCACGGTAAAGAATCCTTGTAGCAAGCTTTTTTTGAGTGGTCCGTAGGTGATCGGCTACAAGGCTAAATTCCCCGCCCTTTTAGATTTCACCCTATTTTTCCAGTGGCAGTCGGAATTTCCCGTCCCACGGCCCTTTCCATACGCCAATGTGATTATTTATTAACAAACTTGTTCTCGTCTTGATATAGATGAAATATTGCTGAGTAGACGTTAAACAATATTCAATCAATCAATCAATCTAGATTTTCTAACTGCTATGTAATTTTTTAAAGCATTGAAGGGGCAAAGCAAATGGTCTAACTTGTGTAGTTGTATAACCTTCCCTAAAAGGGTCTGTTTTAGACTGTTTTAGATGCAATAAAACATGATCAGATTTGAACAACACGTCTGACAAGCACAGGTGACAATCTTTGTCAAACAAATTCGATTTTTGTACAGTAAATTCGCCACAACGCAAGAAGCCATAAAAAGCAACCACAAAAATTGTAAAAAGGAGCTGATCAATAAAAGGTGAAAAAACATCTGCTTTCAGTTTGTTGCATAGTTGTACGAGTATGTCGAATGTGATCGGAAGCCGTTCTTTGCAAACGTTTAACAGAGCTAAGGAAAGTAAAAAGCCGGTCTGTACTCGTGAGATTTTTGAAAGGGCGAGTTAACATTATATTATAGACATTTGTACCTAATTCCACATAAGTAAAATTTACCTGTGGAGTACTGAAGGTTAAAATTTTTAAAACAATGTTCCACGAAGTAAATTAATGTTTCTTCTGATAGTGTGGTTGGCGTAATATTTACAAGTTATACACCGTTTAATAACAAAAATCTTAGTAAATGATTGTAACCTGTCTCATATGATAACTTTGTTTTACTCGAAATTGAATGACTCCATAATTCATTAACTGTGTCTCTCAATGCCACATTACTTCTGATAGACTCGGGCAACTGCATGGATTCTGCTCTGCTTGGGGGCTAGGGTCCGGAATCGTGAAATCTGCAAACGAGACAAAGCATCAGAAATCTGATTTTTGTAGCCAGGAACATGTTTTGCACTGAAATGAAAATTATTTTTTGCTGCACACAAAGTTAACTGTCTCATTAACTTCATAATTTCTAAACATTTAGACCTTCCTTTTTTGACAATCGCAACAGTTGCTTCATTATCACGCCAGAAAAGTATTCTTTAACATGACCATTCTTTCCCCTAAAGCAGAGCAGCCACGACAATTGGGTATAACTCTAGAAACGCCATAGATAGGTTTTCTGCTAAAAGGGGTAGATCCACGGGCCAAGTTGAATAGAAAAAGTTTCCACGAAAGTACCCCCATAGCCAATGGTGGAAGCAGCATCTGTAAATAACTCCATGTCAAAATTTGAGGTAAAATTACTTTAATGAAACATGGTTATACCATTCCATTCTGATAAAAATTTAAACCAGAACTCTAAATCATTTCTGCATTCTTTGCTTAAATAAACAAAATCAGTTAGCTCTTTAATAACAGTAGTCGACAAATTAATTAAGTAGGATACGAAAGATCTTCCGGGTAGAATTACCCTTGAAGCGAAATTGAAATGACCTAACAATTGTAGAAGTTCTCTATAAGTGCATGATTTTTAGTTAAAAGCTTAGTTGTGAAGTTACATATTCTTTGAACCTTAATAGAGGGAAGTCTAGCCTCCATTTTTTCTGTATCTAAAATTATGCCTAAATATTCGAGGCAAGTGGCGGGACCATCTGTTCTGTGCTTTGCAATAGGAATATTAAGCCTTTTAAATATTGTTATCATAAGAGCCATGGTTCTTTCTGTTATAGTTTCAGGGTGGTCAATAGTGAGAATGTAGAATATGTTGGACCTTGTAATTGTTTTTGACAATAAAATATACTGCCTGTGAAGTTGTGTCAAAAATTTTGGGACTTGAGCGACAACCAAATAAAGTCTGACATAAAAATAATACATGGAGTCCCATTTAAAACAAAACAAGGGCCACTGGGAAGGCTTGTAAGGGCAAATTTTAAAAGCATCACTTATATCAAATTTGCAAAGTTAACTGTTTTTGCCACACTTCAGAATTATGCGAATCGCATCATCTATCTTAACGTAAGACATGGAGCATTCATTTTTGTCGATCATGTCATTAACACTTATACAGGAATCACCTGTGGAGAGGGTAAGTCTAAAATCAATCTTTTCTTTTCTGAATATTTTCCTGTGGCTACACCTAAAGGACTAACTCTAAATTGGAAAAGGGTGGAGTCCTAAATGGACCGTAAACAAAACCTTTCTCTACCTCTTTTTCAATAAGTTCAGAAACAACCTTTGGTTGTTTAGCTGAAAAATTGTATTCCTTTGTATACCAAACATCTTGTTTGACCATAGCATCAAAACCATTTTTAACCCATTAACAAGATAGGAGACAAAATTATTATCTGGATGACATTTTAACTCTTCTTCAAGTTTGGTGATATTAATTGGGGTGGTAGCATTCACATTAAAATTGTCTAAACTTAGTCATTTTACATCTGCCGCTGGTTTAGCTAGTGCCGGCTCTCTAGAATCATTTGCTTTAAATGTTTGGGGTAGTCTCTGTGCAGAAGTCTGAGAATTTTGTTTGTTGCTTGCATTTTTAGAAGACATCGCAGGAAATTGCCTATTATTTGAAACATGGGGAAAATTGTGCAATTGCCTGTTACAAGTAATTCCAGAATGACCCATGGCTTTACATTTGTTACATGCATGTAACAGGTTACAGACCACTCTGTAGCAACCTTTTGCATTGTTGAAGTTGTTACAAACTTCTCTACCATCAATGAAGATTCTTGGTCGACCTTGTCTATCCACATTTTGTTAATTAACATTTTACTTTGTGAAGACCCTTTAACCCGCAATGGTCTGACCCTGATTTAAAGATAATTGGTAGGGGCAGAGCTGGGTTGTATGATCAACTTGATTGCAAAGTAAGCATGCATTTACTTTAAATGCCCCACTAAATAAAGATTAAAGGTCTCTGTGGATCCAGTCAATCTTTACATGTTTTTCCCCAAGAAGTGTTGCTGCCTTAGCTGAGAATAACTTGTGGTACTAGTAAAATTTTTCACCAAAGAAATTATATATATGAATAAGATCTTCTTCATATGCATCAAGCTCTTCTCTTCTTTCCGGATATACGGAACACATCACTCGCTTGTATTTGCCAAATGCGTGTATGAACTCGTGAATTGTGAGATTCATATTCAAGCGAGGATCGGGCTTATTTGATACATTGACTTTAATATCCCCAGCTACATTGTGAGTTTGGGATAATTCGGAATTAGGCATTAAGAGCACTGCCAGATTCACATCCTTACCTTCAATGATATTTCTTTTAACATTTGCAGACACTATATCCACGTTTGTAAACGAATCTGATCTAACACCTCTTCCTTGAACATCACTTCTGACCGGGGCGATTTCCCTCAAGTATGACATGTTGTTGGAGGTAGCGACCATCCTAGCATCTTCTGTGTTTCTTTTCATGTACCACGATTGTAGGTCAAAGTCATCATTTCCCTTCTTGTTTGATTGAGCAGCCTCTTTAAATGCATCCTTAATTCCATACATACAGTCAGCGACAGTTTTAACAAACGTCGTCGTAAAAACACCTGCCAGATTGTTTATGTTTGTATTATTTCCGGTTGGGGTCACTTCTCCACTTCCGGTTGACCTTTCCTCCAATCGGTCACCTTCGAGTAATTCCGTGGGTTCCGATTCCACTACGGAAATCACCGAAGACTCGGTCATTTCTTGTGTCCTTACTTGGTGCGGCGTGTCCAGATGCTCGGCATCTCTTGTTACCTCGACGCCATTACGAATTTTGTCTTTGTTGTCCACGTAAAGCTGTTTCAAAACAGCCTTTGACCAGCTCTTTGGAATGTTTATTCCAAGCTTCCCTAGCTCCTCTCTAAATTTTGCGGATGTCCAGTTCTCAGGATTTTCCATATCCCACTGTCCAGTCCTCGTGTTTTCGGCAGCAATTACGGACATTGGATACCGCTGTTGGCGGTTCCGTATTGACCTTTTACTCTTGTTACGTGTAGCCATTGCTTGAAGTTTCTTGAAATATTAATTAAGTAAAAATCACTGGACTAGGAATCGTTCACTGGTTGGCTGAAATCGTTCAGTTTCGTAAAGAAGTGTTCAAACTGACGTAGAGTCTATCAATAAAGATCCTTTCCAGTGACACAAAACTACGTGATATCCTGGATAATTCAGAAACGAACGTTATTTTTGTTTTAAATGTCCAGTTCAATATTGACTTAAAAATAAATCGTTTTTTATGAGCAGTGAAAAATAAGGCAGCCGAAAAATAATCGAAGTTTACGAACCTTTTGAGAGTTATACAAATACTAAGTATTCGAAGTCCTGTTGTATAATGCAATGTAAGTCCAATAGTGTGAGTACACAGATGAATAAATATAAACGAAATTTTGGAGAAATTAACGAGATCTTGCTTTAGCTACTGACGATAAGTCTTTTCTCTTCAACAAATTGATAAGAAATGCCTTGCCAGTAATCAGCTACTGAAACCTGAGTAGCCCTGATTCAGATAACCAAATTTGGGTAGACCAACATACATGTATAAACAACACTTATACACAAATTGTATAAGTTATAATATAAGACAGAATTTAAGCAAGAGTATGTCGCTGTCAACAGCCTTGGAAAGGTCAAACAAATATTTAAGTTTACTAAGGTTTGAATAGACATAACAGTAGCGTAAATAGTGAGGAAGGCTTTCTTAATTAACTTGTATCATACTAATTATCAATTATAAGAAATCACTAATAACACATTATCAACCCCACCATAACAGATTTTGTACAGAGTACAAGCAAAACCTGCAAACCTAACATTCCGATTGAGTGTTCGTTGCAGCCAGCAGTGAGATCATCCACTACATGCGGTTCCGACTTTATTGATGTTAAAATTTAAAATATGTTGAGAAAATGCCCATTATGTCTTTATATGTAGAATGGAAGATGTAAAATAAGAAAGGGGTTGATTATAAAATGCGGGACATACTAATTTTTCTCAGAACAACAGAAAATACACAGGAATATTGGTAATTCCCAGACAATATTATCTCTTATTACTTCCACCTTGTATTCCCGGCGCCTGATTTGATTTTTTCAGGGCTCCGGATGCGTCCAATGGAAAGGAGAATGCAACAGCCCACTTATATCATCAATATAAGGTCATCGTCATGAATAATAATTAAATGGCTTTATGTAAAGATTGAGATTTGTGTCGACTGCGAGAGTTATATTAAGGTAGATCGATCGACATACGCTTTCCCGTAAATATAGGCTATTAGCCGTGACGTCACAACATCGAAATTTTTACCTGTGGAGCCTTTTGGTTGGCAAGAAATCATAATCATTAATTAAGGCCATAAAAATGTCATTTTCAATTAACTGGTATAAAATTGTTTTTGAAGGGAATTTAATAATTTCTTTTGATATGAATTGTAGACATTTTACAGTTTAACAGGATATAAAAATTTTCAATATTTGATTATTTTTATTTGATTTTATTCACATATTTGTGTAGCATTCAAATTTTTCGTAGTTTTCAAATATTTGAAATACAGTAAAACTTGAATATAACGAACACGTTTAGAACGAATTTACGGTTATAACGAAGTATTTGCCATTCCCCGGCCAGTTCTTTAACAAATTCATATAAAAATATACGGTTACAGCGAATTCGGTTAGTACGAATTTCCGTTTATAACGAACCTATTTGTATGTCCCCAAATAACGATATTACTACTATTTGTAAATGGATAGTACGAACTTTTGATCTTATTGTCCAAACATGTAATTAATCACACATATCGATCGATAGATCATCAGTAGTGATTGAAATTACATGTCAAAATTTAGTTACACCTGTATACAGGTGAGAGCTATTAATCTTAATTGGGCCGTACAAAATATTTATTGTTATTTCAACCGTTTGAGTATAGACATGGCTTCTCCTAGTAGGAAAAGAAAAGCAATTTCGTTAGAAACTAAATACGAAATTATTAAATGCGTAGAAGTCGGAAATCAGCCAAAAAGGATATTGCAGCCTAATTTGACATTCTGCCGAACACTTTGAGCACGATAATAAAAAACAAGGATTTAATTTTGGAGTCTTACTAAAAATCTTCGCTATCACCCTCCAGAAAACGACATCGTTCATCTTCTCACCAAAATGTGGAATCTGCATTGTATGAGTGGTTTAAAGAAAAACGAAATCAAAACATTCCTATCAGTGGTCCGATTTTGTTGTCAAAATCTGAAGAATTTGCAAAGAAACTTGGAGACGATAATGTTAAAGCAAACTCCGGCTGGCTAGATCGTTTTAAAGATCGTCATGGAATTTGTTTGTCGTGCTATAAGTGGCGAGAGTGCTGTTGTTGACTGTGAAATTGTTGATGACT
This sequence comes from Modiolus philippinarum, assembly GCA_002080025.1. Lineage (NCBI taxonomy): Eukaryota > Metazoa > Mollusca > Bivalvia > Mytilida > Modiolidae > Modiolus > Modiolus philippinarum. Next base: position 94,581 of record MJUU01062481.1, read on the forward strand.
GGATGCAAAATAAGTTGCCAAACATAATGAAATCCTATAAGCCGTGTGATATATTTAATGCCGATGAAACAGGACTTTTCTATAAACTGTTGCCCAGTTGACAAAGTTTTCAACTACCTTTCCAAAATCGAAAAAATATTTACGAAAAAACAAAAGCAATCATCAATTCAACAATTCTTGGAAAAAATAACAGTGGTGTAAATTTTCAGATGTATTTATTCATGTAAAATAAACATTACATTTTTCCTACAACGAATTCGTTGTATATTATTACGAAGTTCGTTATATCGATATAGCGAATTACGGTTATAACGAACAAAAATATAATTACCCCAAAAATTCGTTATAAGCAAGTTTTACTGTACACATATCGTATTATTCAGAGAAAATTTAGAAAAAGTAAGTGGGTAGAAAAAATTTCAAAATCTCGAGGTTTATTAGGCATTTTACAGATCCAAAATCGGACTAGTAAGTAAAAAGTTATTTTAAAAAAATAAAATTCTGTCCCATTACTATACAATGGAATGAATTATTGAAATACATTTCTGCCAACCAAAAAATTGATTTTGTGACATCACTGACTTGATTCGCGAACAAGCTTATTGTATAATTCGTTAACTATATAAAACATCTCTCTTAATCAGTCGGTGACAGATTTTTTCAGTTCAACATATAGCTGAAGTATATATCTCTGAAATATCAAAAAATAAAAAAAATCTGATATTTTTTCATATGACAGCTAAACAATAAGCATGTTGTCACATTTCCCTATATATTCTTCGTAAATATTGCTGAAAAATACTGAATTTTGGCCTGATTTTCAAACCCTATTACAGGAAAAGATGATCGGTGACATATCATTTTTATTTTATATTTTGAACAAATTCGATTAAGAACTACAAAATATCTGAAAATATAAAAAAATCTGTCTGATATTTTTATTAGGATCGGTCTACCTTAACTAACATAAACGTCATTGATGGACTTGAGTATGTTTGATTTTTCAAAAAATAACGACTTGATTCATTAGGAGGTGTTTTTCGTAATTAACTAAATTCTAAAATAGGTTACAAGACAAATTCTCGTTTTTTAATTGAAAATTGAATTTAACTTTTTTTTTCAAAGACAATTCAAAAGGAAACAACGGCAGTAGAATACCGAAGGAACAAAGGAGTGAAATCCACAAAAATCGAAGTCCAGAGACAGGGCAAAAACGAGAACACAGAAAACAATGACACTAGAAACAAAAATAACGACGCCAGACAGACACAAAGCACAGAAACAGAAATCACAACATTCAGAACAAAGGCACTCACAGTGTGAACTCCAGTGAAACTGAGAGAGAAATATAAACTTGAAAGTAAATTCTAGCAAATATGCATCCTCTTTAAATTTAGATTTACTGCAAATGAAAGTAGTACTTCTTGACAGCCTAAGACACGGGGACAGCAAACAAAATGCCAAGTATCATACTAGTGGTGATAAATATGCATTTTCTTTCAAATTTAGATTTACTGCAAATGAAATTAGTACTTTCTGACAGCCTTAGACACGAAGTCAGCAAAAAAAAAATGCCAAGTATCATACTAGTATTGATGACGTCGCAAAGGTCACTCATTCACAGTCCTTTGCTGAAAAGGTAAAAGGTTTTGTTACTGACAATGATTTAACAATTTATGGCTGCAGTGCCCATTGGTTAAGTTTGTTTGATGATATTACACCTTCTCAAGTTGTTGCACAAATGGTTGAAATAAATAAATATTTCATAAATCATCATATTCCAGGTGCTTTGCGAAAACATATGAAACATCTATTAATCCCGAAGTACGAAATAACAAAATACCAGGTGACACAAAGTGGAAAAGTCAACTAAAGTGTATCGAAAGATTTAGATGATTGAGAAATAGATCGTATGTGCTAATGATTTTTGCTCAAAATGAAGACCATATCGACATGCCTTTAAGAAATTTTATCCATTAGTTTGGATTTTATAATTTCAGAACCAATTAGAGCCCATCGCTTCTGCTTTGAATAACCTCCAGGCAGATAGCGTCAGCATTGCTGATGCATGTGAAGGAGGTGAGAATCGAACCGTCAATACAAGGACAATGGCAACACTCTCAATCATTTAGAACTTAGATAAGAAAGAGAAGAGAACGGACCAAGCATTTATGTTGAGTCATTATCTTGATAACATGGTAAATTCTGTAGATATAAGAAGGTGTTTCACTTTAAAACAAAACGCTAGAGATTTAAGAAGTCCTCCAAATTCATCTATAGACAGTTCCTGAATTGCTAATTATGTCAGATAAAGTTCGGTTGCCTGTTGCACTTCAGCAGGACACCTTATTCGCAAACATTTAAACCATTTTTAAACCGTCTATATGATGGATTTGTGGAAAGAATGCACACACATTTAATAACACAGAGAAGTCGGGAAAGTGTTGTATTCTAAACTAACTTGAACTTCATAAAAACAAAATCTGTTAAAAACAAAGCTGACAAGGAAAAAGTTTTAGTATATCAAAAATAATGGGATATCTTCAGAGTGAAACGAAACAGTGCAAAAAGGCTGTGACCACTAGTGTTCAAACCCTAAAATTAACAACTTGACCAAAAATAACAACAATTGTACATTTTGGATCTTTTTTCAAGTGTTCTTTGTGATCAATTGACTAAATACCGACGTTACTGTGAATTTAAATTCTGCATATGCGCATTTCGACAACTAATGTCTCTTCAGTGCAGATAAAATCTAAACGTTTGGAAGACCATAAACTCAACTAACACTGTCTAAGAATGCATTTTTGAAATCAAAAACAGCGGCAGTAGAATACCGAAGATATTCACAAAAATCAGTCCAATGACATTGTAAAAACGGCAACGGAGAAAAACGAAGACAAACCAAGGACGTGTTACAGCCACAAGGCACAAAAATAAAAAGACGACATTAAGAACTAAGCACTCATAGTGTGAATTCCAGTGAAAACCAGGAGTTACATCAGGTGCTCCGGATGATGCAGAACATGTGTATACTACAGCTTAAAACAATAATTGAACTTTCGAAACTGACCAATTTGCAGGTACTACCTACATTCCCCCATGATTATATTCGAACAAAATATTGGACTACATCTTCTTCCGTTCTGTACACAATTATTTAATCAATCATCAGGATATATTCCGAAATCAATATTCAACAAGGGATTCTGCATTCCGCAAATTCGCATGTTGTACATTATGACCGTTTTCAACAACCAGTACACCAAATCTGACCTTCCATTGTACAACTAAATCAACCTCCTATAGTTTAACCAACTACACTTACACTAAAAAAACAAATGAGGCCGTACTTCATAATATCTTTGTGGTTTCCTACTGAGGACCATCCTAAGGTAGGTAGGGATTTTTACATCAATTTATTTATAGATCCTTAAATGTATAATAATCACTAAAAAATAAGTGTTGATAGAAATACAGTAAAAAAAAATTAGTTTCCTACTGAGGACCTGGACCATCCTTAGGTAGGTGGGGATTTTTATATCATTTTATTTATAGATCCTTAAATGTATAGTAATCACTAAAAAATAAGTGTTGATAGAAATACAGTAAAAAAAAATAGGCCGTACTTCTTAAAATCTGTGGTTTCCTACTCAGGACCTTGAACATCTGTAGCTAGGTAGGAGTTGTATTTCATTTTATTTATAATGTGTAATAATATCCCTACAAATGAATGTTAATATAAAATATAAACGATTAAAAAATAAGATAAAATCTTGCCAACAAAGTAGTAAACATTTTGGGAAGGAGCTAATTTTACGGGCAAGAGGGTAAAAAGCAAACCAACTTTTTTTTAAATTTAGGCCTCAACATAATCTTAAACAACCATCTAGACACTCCTTCTATTTATTCTACATTTATGGACTTCCAAATGTTTTGATTCGATCTGCACTGAAGATACATACGTTGTCAAAATGCGCATATGCAGAAACAAAATAAACATTAACTTCGGTTTTTTATCATTCATCTCAATTATTTCCAAATTTAAATAACAAATTTGTGTCACCTGCATCTACTTCTCGAAATCGGCATAATCTTGTACCACAAACACTTCTTGAGAAAAACTCAACTTTGATACTCAAATCAAACACCAGTTACATTAGACCGTAGTTAAAAAACGAACCATATTACAGAGAATATACCTACAATGTCAAAATTAACTTTCTGGATCATCGAACGTCAAAATCTTCGAAAAACTGCAAAAATGAGGTAGATAGATAGATTGATTACAGTTTAACGTTCAGTGAGCTGTATTTAAGCCATATCTAGACAGGAACAAATCAATCAATTAAATGTAAAACAATGCAAGTAAAGAAGAAAAAGGTTAGGCAGAAAAGACAACTGATTACCATTTTAAAAGTGGAGAAATGTGTAGGAGCAGGAAATATAATGTTCTATATTATACAACCAGTGAGTCTGCTCGACTTAGATTTAATGTAGGACTTAAACTTTATACTTCGCTGAGCGTAGCGTTTCTCCACTCAGTTTTGCAACTAAGGGTCGCGGCCAGGCTTTCCGTATTTTGACCTGACTACTCTGCAGGTAGGGCGTCCACTATCCAACTCCTCGGAACGAACCCGACAGCTTTAGCCAGAGCCCCTGAAAATCGATTCAGTTGCCAACTTGCCGGGAAATTTAAGTACAATGGATGGATTTTCATCCGTTAGCTTGATTTAGATGCAGTGAATTCTTCAAAAGTCATAAGTGAAGCAATGTTGTTAAATGGAAAGGTAATGGTAGAGCCTTGATTGCTTTTTTAAAAAAAGTAAAAATATACATGATGACACAACAAACAAAAAATCAACTCTTGAAGTTCAATGTCAAATACAATACAGTTCGTTTATAATGAACTCCAGGGGACGCCCGACTTTACTTCGTTACAAACATCATTCGTTATAAAAGAAACCATGTAGAATTCCCTACTTCCGAAAAATTGTCTTCTTATTTTTTTGTGTAAATGTCGGTGTGTAAATATGATTTCTGTTTAATATTTTGAAAGTAAAGTTCTGAAATGTCAGGTGCACTATACCACTGAAATATGCCATGGTTTTCACAAAACGGAAGACGGATAAACGAATGTTACTTATTTGCGTTCCTACTGGGAGGAACTAGCTGGACAAAAATCAAAACTTTAAAAATATTTGCAATAGTAGTAATCATTCACAGAAGAAGACCTCATCACTCAAAGATGATGAGGAAAAATCCAACAGAGATCTGAAAAAGGTAAGGTGTTTCGGGTGATGGAAATACAGTGTCCTGCAGAGCTTGTCTGCCAATAAAATTGCTGATGACGCCATCCTCAAGTTGTTAGCAAGATTGGGTCTTCCACTACAACTAAAAAAATCCAAAGACGGATTACATAGAACATAATGATAAAACATCTGAATGTCAACAGTTATGGTAGCAATCCACTAATGCATTATTGAAAAAGTCATAAGGTATTTTAAAGCAAAATCAAATGTGTATAATTGATCACTGTCCTGTGCAAATCATTTTAGTATCTATATATATTTTATACCCCCCACTTGTGATTGGATGGTATATTGGAATACCCTTGTACGTCAGTCCGTCCGAAGTTCCTCACACTTTCCTGAGCTACTGCTGGGCCGATTTATTTCAGATTTTGTATTTTGAGTTTATATGTATCGGGAATGCGTCGTAAGCAATTTTGGTCAACCTACGATATCAACTTCCTATTTGGCGGGACTTGGCCATTTTTCCCTATATTGAACAAAATTTTCGTGGCACTTTTTTCGGCTACTTCTGGGCCGATTAATTTCAAATTGGGTATTTGAGTTTATATATAGGGGAATGCGTCGAGAGTCATTTTGGCTATCCTACGATATCAACTTCCTGTTTGGGACGACCAGCCACTTTTCCCTTTATTGAACAGTGAAAATTTTCGTCGCACCTTTCTCAGTTACTGCTGGGCTGATTTCAAATTTGGTATTTAAGTTTATACAATAGAGAGGGGAATGGGTCGTCAGCGATTTTGGTCATCCTTGGATATCAACTTCCTGTTTGGCCGAACTTAACCATTTTTTCCTTTATTGAACATGTGAAAATTTTCGTCGCACTTTCCTCAGCTACTGCGGGGCCGATTTATTTCAAATTTATTATTTGAGTTTATATATAGGGTGAGATGCGTCGTAAGTGATTTCGGTCACCCCATCTTCCTGATGGCGGGACTTGGCCATTTTTCAAAAATGGCCAAGTAAATACGAGTGGGAGTACACCTAGCACGACTACGCATGCATCCTCTTTTTTCTTCTGAAACTTTGTCTTCAATACCCATGATATTTTTACACTTACCAAAAAAACCTACTATATCTTCTTAAGGAAGTACGGGGGACTATAAACAAAACGATAGATTTTACTAATTTTTCTGTGACTGAAGTTTTTTAATTCACTTCAAAATTGTAGTAAATTATAGGTCAATCGAGAAGCTTCTGAAAATAGCAAGATCTCGACTTTTTTAATATAGTCTATATAGGGTAAAAATACAATTTAAGATATGTATATATGAATAAAACGATAGATTTTGATGAAAATGTAGTATAAAGTATGTCAAAAAAATCTCTTTGGAAATATCAAATCAAAAATAAAAGTCACCTTTCTTATTGTGACAAAATCATTAAAATGTGATTTTCCCCGTACTATTTCTTTAGAATAACCGCCGTGTCCGGTCCCGGCTTATGAATAGGGCCGGAACTTCATCTGAACTTGGAGTATGAGTCTTCTTAACGGAGGCCCGGCACCTGAATCGGCTACAGAACTCCCGGGCGCGTCCCCATGTGGTGGATAGGGGAATGCCATGTCTATGCGGGGTAGTCAGGTCATAATACGGAAAGCCAGACTGCGATGAATTGTAGCCAAATTGTGTGGAGAAATGCCGCGCTCCATGCAGTATAAAGAACCCTTCTATATTTCTTTAAAGAGAGCAGACGCACTGGGTGTCGTACAGAAAAGCTAAATTTCCCGTCCCTACCCATTTCTCCCCTTTTCCAGAGGCAATCAAAACTCGTTGCCCCGGTTCTCCCCACCATCTTCATTTCTTTCTTCTTAAGCTTACTTTTTAATTTATTAATTTGTTCTTGTCCTGATATGGCTGTAATATGGCTCATTGGACGTTTAATTCTAACCAATCAATCAATCTTCAGAATTATCTCCCTTTAAAATAAGAGTATTTCAAAAAGCGACATATTTTTAAGCTTTTAGCATAAATGTTGCTCATTTCAATTTATTTATCAATCAATTAATAACATCACTTTTACAATATTTCAATGCTAATTTCATTTTTCATCAGTTGCGCGAGATGGATTCGCAGTTTTGGACACCCGGAAAACCTTAATTCTCAAAAGAGGAATGTTACATGAAATGTAGAGCTGAATTTTATCGAACCTTCATGTAATGCCTCAACCTTTTCTGCAGTTTAAATCAAATTGATTTGAGTTTGATTTTTAGCTCACCTCATAAAGTGAAAAAGGGGGGGGGGGTATATGATACCCATAGCGTCAGCGTCCGGTTAGGAAAATGGTTGAAGTCCATTCCGGTTACTGACATGTACCATATTGGTGTGTATGATGCATATTGGGATGACAACAATGCATGCTTCGGATGCTGTCTATGACCTACATTTTTCGCATAAGCGACTTGGTTAGGTAAATTGGTTAAAGTCCATTCCCGGTTACTGATATGTCCCACATCAACCATATTGGTGTGTATAATGCATTGTGGGATGACAAAACAATGCATGCTTCGGATGCTGTCCGACCTACATTTAACGCGTTAGCGACTTGGTTAGGTAGAATGGTTAAAGTCCATTCCCGGTTACTGACATGTCCCACATCAGCCATAATGGTGTGTTTTGATGCATTTTGGGAGGACAACAGCATTGCATGCTTCGGATGCTGTCTGTGACCTACATTTTACACATGAGCGACTTGGTCAGCTGAATGGTTAAAGTCAATTCCCGGTTACTAACATGTCCCACATCAACCATATTGGTGTGTGTGATGCCTTTTGGGATAACAATGCATGCTTCGGAAAATTTTAGTTTGATTTTTAGCTCACCTCAAGAAGTGAGGGGGGCAAAAGTGATACCCCTAGTGTCGGCGTCCGGTTAGATTGAATGGTTTAAGTCCATTCCGGTTACTGACATGTCCCACATCAACAATATTGGTGTGTATGATGCATATTGGGATGACATTACAGGACAACATTAATGCATGCTTTGGATGCTGTCTGTGACCTACATTTTACGCATGAGCGACTTGGTTAGATAGAATGGTTTAAGTCCATTCTCAGTTACTGACATGTCCCACATCAACCATATTGGTGTATATGATGCATTTTTGGATGACAACAGCATTCCATACTTCGGATGCTGTCTATGATCTACATTTTACGCATGAGCGACTTTTTGGAAATGGCGGTCAACAAACAAATTTTAACATCAGTTTTGAAGTTGTGACATCAATACCTATTTGGAAACCAAATTCCATTGAAATCAGACAATGTTGAATTTCCCCGCCTTTTTTAGCGGCAATTTTAAAAATGGCGGTCGACGAACAATTTTCAACACCGGTTTTGAAGTCGCAACACTAATATCTATTTGGAAACCCAATTTCACTGAAATCGGACAATGTTGAATTTTCCCGCATTTCTGTTGGCCGTTTTGAACATGGTGGTCAACGTATTATTTTCAACACCAGTTTTGAAGTGGCCACAGCATGGCAAACATTTCATCATTTTACACTTAACCTTCATCTTCTATAGTTTTGGAAATAAAAAGACGAAAATACGAAAATTTTCTTAACTTAGCAACCACATCTTAATACCTGCCAAATTATAATAACAGTCAAATGAGCAGACACTTGATTCCCAGGACCATTACACATTATTTATTTTGCTAAAAATGTTGTGCTCAGAAATCTGCAATTTTAAGAAAAATTCATCTCGTTGAAAGCTTCTTATGCTGAGTAAAAATAACCTTTTTGTTGAACTACAGAGCTGCCGGGGTGCGTCCCCAGTTGGTGGATAGGGGAATGCCCTGTCTATGCGGGGTAGTCAGGTCATAATACGGAAAGCCTGACCGCGAACCATTGTAGCCAAACTGTATGGAGAAACGCCACGCTCCATGCAGTATAAAGACCCCTTCTAAAGAGAGCAGACGCACTGGGTGTCGTATGGAAGGCTAAATTTCCTGCCCCTACCCATTTCTCCCTTTTTCAAGTGGCAATCATAAGTCGTTACCCCGGTTGTCCCTTCCACCTATATTTCTCTCTTCTTTTACTTACAATTGTTTTGAATTGATTAACTTGTTCTCGTCCTGATATAGCTGAAATATTGCTCATTGGACGTTAAACTCTAACTAATCAATCAATCAATTGAACATTTCCACCAAGAAAAAAAAACAGGCAAAAGAATATAACACAGATCTCAAATTGTATTTTTTCCAAAAACAAAACGTAAATGCATTATTTATTCATATTTACTTTTTTCAGAGATCTTTTTTGTCATGAAAATAGGCTTCTCGGGAGGCAAAATGGGGAGCCACTAGAAGACTTTTGGGGGATTGAAGAAGTTTGTTCAAGAAATTAAAGATGATCCCACAGAAAGTAAGTAGGATTGATTGATGATTGATATTACATATGTAAACAGACAAAAAGGATAGAACACAGATCTCAAATTGTATTTTTTTCAAAAACTAAACATAAATGCATCATTCATTTATATTTATTCTTTTCAGAGATCTTTTTGTCATGAAAACAGGCTTCTCAGGAGGCAAAATGGGGAGCCACTAGAAGACTTTTGGGGGTGATTGAAGAAGTTTGTTTTTTCAAGAAATTAAAGATGATCCCCCAGAAAGTAAGTCGGATTGATTGATTGATATTATATATGTAAACAGGCAAAAAGAATATAACACAGATCTCAAATTGTATTTTTTTTTTCCAAAAACAAAACATAAATACATTATTCATTTATATATTTTTTCTTTCAGAGATCTTTTTGTCATTAAAATAGGCTTCTCAGGAGGCGAAATGGGGAGCCACTAGAAGACTTTTGGGGTGATTGAAGAAGTTTGTTCAAGAAATTAAAGATGATCCCACAGAAAGTAAGTAGGATTGATAGATTGATTGATATTTTACCCCAACTTCAGCAATATATCAGCGATATCGTGGCGAGAACTTTAAGTATTTTGAACAAATATGTTAAATTTTAAAAATATCAATACAAAACTATAAAGTAAGTAGGATCAGTTGAAAAAAAGAGAAATCAAGAAAATTGATAGATACAGGTATAAATATTTGTAGAGTGAAAGCAAGCTTTATTTAAAGCATTCAATATGCGGTATTCTACTGCCGTTGTTCAATATGAGTTTACATAGGGATTTACACCTTTGGGTGTTTGAAGATTTGAATTAACCATACAATATTTACGGAATTAGGACATTGTGGTTTTGATAAGGACTCTATCGCGGCCAGTATCAGCTTTTCGTGAACAAAATTGGAATTATAAGGATTCGATAATGTTTCTTTTTTTTTATTCAACAACATATATTGCAATCGCTGTTAACAAATACTCTTAAAGCCCAGCTTACCTTAAGAGTTTTCTATATAATAACCAGAGTACAATAAATATAATTTTTTTCTAAAAATAAGTATATACAACACCCGGAAATTAATTCCGTCATTGTATTTAAATTATTGTATACCATTATTTACTTCCTGGATGAAAACATGTGATTTAGTCAAAATAAATCAGAAAAAAATGTCGTTTTATCAAAATATTATTTATGTATTTACCGTTGAATCATCATAAATGAAACACAGAAATATCAAGTTTATTCGGTTTCAAGGTAAGTTAGTGTTTTCTCTAATGTAGTAGATGAAAAGGTGTTCTGAGTGGCTCTAAGTATATAGTAGCTACATTTAAATTCATTTTTGAATAAAGAAAATGGACTCTTTTCTGTTCAGAAAGACAGTAAGCTTTATATATACTAAATATAATAATAGTAAACAAAATAATGTTTATCATCTACTTTGTATCCCCAAACTAGGTTATTTAAGGTTAAATTCCTTTTATCAAAATTTATTTTCTTTAAAAGTAAAGCAATTTTGCTCCAAAAATCTTCTACGACCTAACATTTCAGAAACATGTGTTCATAATTTTCTGTAACATTACAATGTAAACAGTTTGAATTGTTAATAATTTTCCATTGCTGTAGCAGTACTTTACATGGCAATATATAGTGCAAAAGCTTCCATCGGAACATTTTCAACTTATTTTCTTTTAAATAATAATGTAAAAAGGAAAAAATATTTTGAATTTTTGTACTAAAACAATCAAAATTTAATTGTCTATTCCATTTATTAAAACCAACAGGAATGTCAGTTTCTGTGTCGATAAGGATGTTATAAATCTTTTTAGTGTCTAAAAGACCTATGTTATGTTTCTTATCGCCCATATTTAAACAAATTTCATTATTTGTCAAAACGAGTTTTAAAAGAATTTTCTTTTTGTAATATATGTGACCATGATTTTGGTATGGCTTTCCTTAATTGACTGATTTCTGAAATCCAGTTTGTTTTACACTTAAGCTTATTTAAAATAAAGGTTTGAGATATGACCCCCCTTTCATCAATTAGATCATTCAAAAATATTATGTTGCTATCAATCCAATCTGTTTTTTGTTTAGCTGAATGTATTGATTACCCCAGATAACTTGTTGCCTAATTGTCCTGTAATTATTTGGTTTTGGAACTTGTATATTTTTGTGTTTAATCCAGCATTTACATATCCTCAAATAGAATTCTGGTAATGTTTTCAGTTCAGACATTGAATTAACTTGATCAAGGTTCATTCTGAAGAATAGAAAATTTTTTCCAAGACTGTCAAAATAGAAAGTAGGAATAACTTTCCACTTAGCGAACTTCCCTGTGGTTATCTTTTTCACCCAACCTATATTTATCGCATCAATATATTTGTCAATATCAATCATTTTTAAACCACCCTTTAGTTTTTCATTACATAATGTTGATCTTTTAACTTTTTCGGATTTATCATGCCATATAAAGTTATAGATCATGGTTTTGAATTTTTGAAGATATTCTTTTTCTATGTGACTTACTGAACATAGGAATGTAATGTTTGGTATTATCAGTGACTTTACAACAGTTATTCTCCCTAGCATAGTGAGATTTCTTTTTTTCCAACTACCTATAAGGTTTTTTAATTTAGATATCTGTTTTTCTACGTTTAATTTTTGACATTCTTGTTTGTTGTGTCCGAAGTAAATCCCTAAACATTTAACTGGCTTATCACTCCAGTTTATATTTTCAATTTTTTCTTTACAGTGTTTCTTCTTACCTAGCCACATGCCTTCAGTTTAAGATCTGTTTAACTTTAACCCAGATAGTGTTCCAAATATTTCAATAATATTAAGAGCTTTGCAAATATCTGCATTTGATTTTAAGAAAAGTGTTGTGTCGTCCGCAAGTTGGCTAATTTTCAGTGTATGTGTTTTACCATCTAATTTAATTTCAAACCCTTTTATATTTTTGTCTTGTCTGATTCGACATGCAAGTATCCCAACTGCTATTACGAAAATCAAAGAACTGCACGGGCACCCTTGACGGATCCCCCTTAAAATTCTGACGGGTTCCGATGTCCATCCATTATTAATAACTGAACTTTTAATATTATTGTACAAAGTTTTTATCCAATTTATCATTGAAGTTTGAAAGCCAAATTTTTCCAAAGCTGAAAACATGAAATCCCACTCTATTGAATCAAACGCTTCTGAAAAATCTAGAAATAATAAAGCCCCTTCAATATTGAATTTCTCAGAGTAATCAATAATGTCCTGTATTTGTCTTATATTAAACCCAATGTATCTATTTTTTATGTACCCTGTTTGATCTTCATTGATAATTTTTGGTAATATAACTTTTATACGCTGTGCTATGGAGTATGCAATTAGTTTTGTATCTATATTTAATAATGTTATTGGTCTATAGTTATCTAAAGATAATGGGTCATTCTTTTTATAAATAAGAGAGATAACTCTCAATTTCTGTGAATTAGTAAGTTCCCCTTTTTCATAAGAATAGTTAAAAGTTGAAACTAGAAATTCCTTTAGGTCATCCCAGAATGCCCTATAGAACTCTACACTTAGACCATCGAGGCCTGGTGCTTTGTTCAATTTCATTTGAAATATTGATTTTGTACATTTCTCAACTGTTAGAGGACCCTCCATGCTTGATGCCTCCTCTTCACTAAGTTTATGATCAATATTAGTTTCATTGATAAATTTGTCTATTAGATTTTTATCTGGCATTGTGGTACTATATATATTTTGATAAAACCTTCTTTCTATTTCTAAAATTTTAGTTACATCTGTTTGAACTACCCCCTCTTCATCCCTTAAGGCAGTTATGGTTTTTCTTGTTTGTCTGGTTTTTTCAAGTCCTAAAAATACTTAGTATTTTTTTCCCCTTCTTCCACCCATTTAACTCGTGACCGTATTTAAGCCCCCTTTGCTTCTTCTGCATAATATTTACTAATTTTCTCCTCAGTTTCTGTTATTTCAGATTGTAATTTTTTTAAAGTATTATTTTTACAATTTGTGTTTATTGATTTATTTAGTTGTTATAATTTGTTTTCAAGTATATGTATCTCACTAATATTTTTCTTTTTATTTCTTTTACAGAAGGCCATAGTGAGTTCCCTTACTTCAGATTTGAATAGATCCCATGTAACTCTGATATCTTCGGTAAGTATTGATTTCTTTTTAAAGATTTGAATTAGATTTTTTATCATATTTTTATAATCAGAATTTTCCAAAATACTGTTATTAATTTTAAAGTATCCTCTCCCCTTGTTTTGCGGCAGTCCCTTAATTTTGATCGATATTGCCTGGTGATCGGTAAAGAAAATAAATGCTGGTCTAATACCTGTTGATTCTATTGTAGGTCGTATTTCTGGACAGATGAGAAAGTAATCGATACGTGTGGCTTCTTGTTGATTATTTTTTCTTCTCCAAGGAAACTGCCTTTTATCTTTATTTATTTCTCTCCATATATCATTTAATTTGAGTGTTTTTATTAATTTTTTTTTAAGGTTATTTACTGGTTTTTTGGATTTATTACCTTTTTTTACAAATTTACTATCAATACCAGACAAGGTATCATTCATATCCCCTCCCATAACTAACATCCCTAAAGCATTTTTTTCTATATATTTTAGTCCCGGCTGAAGAATAGGCCCGCAGCATCCTCTGAGCTTGGAGTATGAGCCATCCTAACAGAGGACCCCGAGGGAACCCCGGGATATAGAAATAGGACCCAGTATCTCCGGCTTGCGGGGTGTGACCCCTCCTAAACGGAGGCTGACCCCGAGGGTCCCGGGATATAGAAATTGGACCCATTCCGTGGTTGTGCGGGATTAATAAATACACAACCCATCTTTCGGATGGGATGTAAACTCAGGTCCACGTGTTGGAAGAAATGCCACGCTTCCTGCACGTTAAAGAACCCTTGTAGCAAGCTCTTTTTGGGGTGGTCCGTAGGTGATCGGCTACAAGGCTAAATTCCCCGCCCTTGACGATTTCATCCTACTTTTTCAGTGGCAGTCAGAATTTCCCGTCCCATGGCCCTTTCCATACCCCAAAGTGATTATTTATTAACAAACTTGTTCTCGTCTTGATATAGCTGAAATATTGCTGAGTAGACGTTAAACAATATTCAATCAATCAATCAATCTATATATTTTAAATTTTTTTTGAAAAAACTGTTTCTATTTTTTGGAATGTTTGGTGCATAAACATTCACTAATGAATATATAACATCATTTATTCCTATATTGAGCAATAAGAATCTGCCGTCTTCATCTTTATACAAATTGATGCACTTACTTTCTAAATTATTTTTTATCAAAATTGACACACCTCTTGATTGTGTTGTTCCAAAACTATGATACATTTGACCTTTAAACTCTTCATTTAGATAATTGTGCTTGTCTGAGAAGTGAGTTTCTTGTAGAAACATTATATTACTACCTTGGTTCCATCCATAAGTACAACCTTTGTCTTTTTTCTTTTGAGCCTAAACCTTGACAGTTGAGGGAACATATATGAATTTTATTCGTTTCTTTTTATTTATATTTTTAACCAAAAAAAAAATAGTACTTTTCAGCAATGGATGTACATTGTTTACCTTATTGCAAATACACAACATTCTATTGTATACCAAACAGACATTTTTTTATATATGATATCTGATTAAATTATTCATTTATACACATACAGAAAAGCAATATAGCCTTATATATATATATATACATATACACACACACACACACATATACAAATATACATGTACAGTACTTATAACAAACAGATAAACAGAAAACTGGTAGGATTTCATATACATCCTGCACTTTCTTATTATCATG
>MJUU01062486.1:0-11593 GCA_002080025.1 Modiolus philippinarum
GTATTTGGAAGTTTCTTTTTTTTTAAATGAAAAATGATCATTTCAATTCGATCTGACAAGAAACATAACTACCAATGTAGAATATTGCTTTACATGGGGGAAGCATAAATTTAGAACCGTGCATTACAGGTCCAGTCTGTGAGCCTTTAGTTTACATTTGCTCCGTCTTAAAATTTTGTAAATTAGATTATCTTAACCCTAAATTGCCCCCTTTTGATACCATTGCAAATTGTCACAATTCTGTGTCATTTCCTCTTGTTTGTTCTGATAGATTTTAATTTATACCTTGACGGAGTAAATCCTTCTCACAATCTTACAATTTTTTGGTTAAGAAAATTTGTAGTTAAGGAAAAGACAAATACCTGTCAAATTCGGGTAGCAACGTAATAGAGAACCGTACCGTCAGTCAAAAAAAAAGAATATTCCAAAGACAACGGAAACATTGGCAATACAAAGACATAAAGACAACTCAGAAAAGAAAATAAGAAACACATATACAGATGAACAACATGGACCCATATAAAAACCATGGTTGAGAAACAACGGCAATACAATACCGATGGAACACGGGAAGTGATGATTACAAAAATCAAAGTCCATAGACATGGCAAAAAACGGGAACACAGATAAAGAAAGACAAAACAAAGACGGACGCTAGACAGCCACAGGTGCAGCGGTAGAGTAAGCATCTCCTGCTTCTTATAGGACACCCGCTGTGATGAACATGTCAAATCCGGAAGTACAGTCAAATCCGGTAGAGGAAACAACAATCTTAAGCTGTTAGGGGGAAAGATCTGTTGTCATCTGGGAAACATTTATCCAATTGCGGTACACAAGATCGTGACGTCGACTGTAAAACTTCTGCAGTGATGACTTTACATTTATGGTTAACAAGACCTTGTTTAAGGGGGTAGACCTGGGGTAGGAGGAGATAACTCTGTTTTTCACTTTTTTAGTACTTACACAAACAAATAGAATCATTAGAATAGGTATTATCAAAATTTTTAAATTGTAAACTTTTTTCCACACAGCAAATAAATATTAATTTTGTCATAAAAGCAAATACCCAACATCAAGTTATTTACAATCAGTGCATTTTACTCTACATTTTTGCAATGCCGTCCAAAGATAATGAAAATATGTAAAAGTCAGATTTCTTCCAAGGGAGGTAATTTATAGCACAGATTCAGCAATAAATTTTACCCACTTTATTTGAAATCAAGAAAAAATTGGACGGTAGAATTTTCTAAAATTTTAATATATCTTACATATACTAGTTTTCTTTCTATTCTCATTTTTTGGTGAAAATTAAACGACAGAATTTTTACAAGAAGTGCTTAATAGCGATAAAAATAGAGTAAACATTTCAGCCTATACTATTCAGAACAACCATGTATACAGTTCAAACTGGTTAAATTTACTATCATTATTTATGCTTACTTTCACACATGTCTTAACTACAGAATTTTGCATTTGAAATTATTTTGAATTAAATACAAATTTTATAAGAGCCAATTTTATACATCACAATCAAGTCCTAAACAGACCAAATAATACGAGGAAACAGGGTATCTTTGATGACCGCTAGACATAAAACGGGACGGTAAAAATTGTTGAAAATTGCTGAAAGTCGACATCAACATGTGTAGTTTTGATACTGTAAATATTAAGAAAATTAAACGAGTGGAAAATTTTAGGCTTCCCCAGGTCTACCCCCTTAAGTAGCCTATTTTTGAACAACCGGGCTCTCTCAATAAAGTCCCTCTATCGACCACAGGCATTGAGTAGAGGATGAGTTGGGAGAAGTAAAATCATATGCCGGCGCAGACTATTGAAAAGTGACGTCATCGCGTTTTTCATACAGATTAGTTTGTAGTTCACCACTTGTGTCAATTTTCAAGATGAAGGTCAAGAAATAACAAAATACCGAAGTCACTGTTAATTTAGTTTCTGCATATGCGCATTTCGACAACTTATGTCTCTTCAGTGCAGATCAAACCAAAACATTTGGAAATCCATTTACCGAAATTTATGTAAATATTTTACGAAAGGATATTGAGTAAATGAACATGAGACCATAAAACATATGTTAACTACAACTGCAACCATTTTCATGAGCCGTATGGCCATCTCGGAAACCAATTCCTCATCAGCAGCACTAGAACCCGAACAAAGGAAATCCATAAGTTCAAAAAATGTTTGAAATGCATAAAACCAAACGAAATCCGAATAATCAGTAATATTAAATATAGGTAAGGACAAAACTACGATGGACGGAGTTAATCCTTAGGTTTTAGAATTTACATAAATTTAGATAATAGTGATTGAACAAAGTGTACACATAAGATATTATCTCATGTACAAGTACACCATATCTAAGAAAATAAAGAGCATACATCTCTACCTGATATATATCAAATTACCCATAAGATCTAAATAGTAAAGCCAAAAACAGCTAGGCAATGAGATATGCAAGAGGGAGATAACAGAATGAACAGAATTTTGATAAAGTAAGTGAGAACCGAACCGTCAATCCCGATCCAAATCCAAGGACAATGACAATATCGGAAACAACAAAGAAACAGAGACACAACATGAGTACGACACAGAAATGAAAAATGAAGACACACAAAGTCGGACCCAATAAAAAACCTGGGTGAGATCAGGTGCACCGGTAGATTAAGCATCTGCTTCTTATAAGACATCCACCGTGTTGAACATGTCAAATCCGTTTGAGGAAACAAGAATTAGATTAGGCTTTAAAGGGAAAGATATTTTGTAATTTGGAAACGGATATCCTGTAGGGGTCCATAAGATGGTGATGTCGACCGTAAAACTTCTGGAGGCATGACTTCAAGTTTTGGGTAACATACCCTTGTTTAAGTAGTCTATTTGTGAGCAACCGGGCTTTACCAAGGAAGTCACTGTATCAAACACATGCTCTTGAAAAGCGAATGAGCTGGGAGATGTAAACTCCTTATACCGGCGCTGATGGGATGTTGCTACAAAGAAAAGGGAAGTTGACTATTGGAAAAATGAAGTCATCGCGTTTGTCGTACAGCTTAGTTTTTAGTCTACCTCTGTTGTAAATTTCAAGATGAAGGTTAAGGAATGAGGCCGATGTGGAAGTATCTGTAGTATCCTTAATTTCGAGCTCTTTTGGATAGATCATATGAAAAAAAATCACCAAAGCGAGGGTTGTTTAGTGACAAAATATCATCTACATAACGGAAGCTAAAATTGAAGGATTGGGCAAGTTTTTTATCTTTATTTTGAAGAAGCCCTTCGATGAATTCAGCCTCATAAGAGTGTAGGAACTGATCGGCTAGAAGAGGTGCACAGTTTGTGTCCATGGGAATTCCGATAGTCTGCTGAAAAAAGTCCTCCAAACCGGACAAATAAATTTAGACATTACAAGTTTCCAAACAAAATCGGCTTTCAGGTTTTTAATTTTTATTTTTAAGAAGTCCTTCAATGAATTCAGTCTCATAAGAGCTGAGAAACAGATAGGCTAAAAGAAGTGGAAAGTTTGTTTCTATTAGTCCGTTAAAAAACAAGCCCGCTTTATTATTGATTATATATTATCAAATGTTTGAAATGTCAGTTTTAAGAGCATGATTACTATCTTGCAACCACAACTGAAGAATATTCAATCTCAATCTTCAATTCCACACTTTATTTTAAATAAACAGCAATTAGTAGTGCAAGTCCTTAAATTACTAAAATCATTCAGAATTCGGACATTCAATGCCTAAAATGTAACAAAAATTTCCTATCGAAAGCTGCTTTCTGTGACGACATTGGATTTATTGTGAAAATGTGATAGGCAATCTTGAAAAGGAAGATTATGATACTGTTTACATTTGTATAACTGTAAAACATGATGAGACAATCAATTAAATATACATACCATTTGACGATGAAATAAACTCGAACTGTGTTGTTTGTAATAATTCTATTCAGTTGTTAGCTTTTCGAAATGCTTACTGCATTGCCATCAATCATGCACTGAATATAGGCATAACAATATATGTTTACATTATGTACATCTATTACAAATATTGATATACAGTATAATATTATTTTGATCTCTTACAATATGAAGTCTTCGCATATTATGAATGAACAAGATAATTCGGCAAATACTGATACAAAACCAAAAAGTTTATTCAGGGAAACAAGAACATCATATGATAGTAATTGTAAACAAAATTGTGAACAAAATGGCTCGGATACTAAATTAGACCCACAACCTGTGCCTACTACTTACTTTCCTCCAAATAGCTCAAGTAAACAAGTTGTGTAACATCAGATAGGTAAAAACTTAGAAAGAGAGGAAGAGAGGAAGGAAACTTGCAATACATGAAAAATTGAATGAAGACTTACAAGAAGAAAGACTATGGTTTAAAACGTAGAAACAAGACTCATCGAACTGGAGAAATCTAATGTTATGCTACGTAAAAACCCTTCAATTTGACACCAAATATGGTAATTTCAATACTGCAACGAAATTTCACTGCAATTATGACGTAAATTCGTATAATTCTTAACCACACGTTCATCTCAATATCATTCTGAAGAGCTTTTGAATAAACTACAGGCTGAAGTTTCTTTTTTCATCTTACAATAAGTTGATAGTATCTCAGTAAATAACTCCTCAACACGATGCAAAAAAAGTACAAAATAACCATCCTATTGAAGTCAGTTTTTTTTAAAGAAATAGTGAAGATAATGACAATACACAAAGTGACTCTACTGCTTATCAATCTTCTAATCATGCGGATTCAGGACTTGAACTTAGGCGGACGCCATTCTTTTTGTCACAAAGTTGTCCACCCCATGTGACAAAGAATTTACTTCAACAATACAATTTCATGAAATTTTAGGCTTTATTACGTGACGTTTTCTTTACGACGAAATCTTATCTAGGCAGCGCATTATAATATTCAGTTTCATAACAAAATTATCAATTGTTGTCGTTATTAAAAATTGTTTTGTTTGTTTGTTTCAAATGTAGCTTTATGAAACAGTCATACAATATTTCTATATCAATAAATGGAAACAGCTCACACCTGTATCCCCGCCCTTTTAAAATAACCGAATTTGATATTTTCATAAATGATCATATCATTCTATTAGCTTATTAGCAACTAATATCAAATGGATATGACGAATATGGATTTCCCTATGTCAGTTTATGTTTTTTGTAAGCAGTTTTCCGACATTTTTTCTATTTTCAAACCAAATATTGTCCTTTAAGAGCCTCTTCGAATTTTCAAAACGTTTGTTATACATATAAGAATGGAAACAGATTATTGCAATTAGGCTCTGTGCGAATAAAAACATGGCAATGCCTTATATTTGTCTTCATTTTATACCTAGCTTTTGCCCGGTATAAAATGTTGACAAATATAAGGTCTGGCCATGTTCTAATTCGCATAGAGTCTGCTTGCAGTAATCTATTTCTTTTAAAAAGAGATTGGATACTATTTTAACTAATGTCTCCGACAACCATCCTATTACAATAAACATATTATATGATATAAATTCCTTAAAGCAACTGAAATGAGTGTCACCAAAAAATACCATGAATACATGCAAGATCGGACAAAGTCAACAAATATAAATATTAAGATTTTATAACAGAGAAGTAAGTGAGAACCGAACCGTCAGTTTAAAATGAACAATCCAAGGACAATGGCGACATCGGAATAACAAAGAAACAAAAACATAACATGAGCACGACAGAAAAAAGAAAAAATGAAAACACACACATATACAAAAATTGACAACGCAGACCTTATAAAAAACATGAGTAAAATCAGGTGCGCCGGTAGAGTAAGCATCTCCTGCTTCTTATAAGACACCCGCCGTAGGCGTGTTCAGCATGTCAATCTCACAACGATAACATGATCGGACATCGATATGAACGTATTAATAATAGATTTTATTATAACATAATGCCTGTGTCACACTGCGCCACGACCATGAAGACCTTACTATGACCTGCAAGATTTTAAGGTCGTGGCGAGGTCGTGGTACATTCGGCAAAATTTTGACATTTCTACGATGTAACCACGACCCAACTACGATCATGCCACGAACCGACTACGAACTCATTACGACCTAACGACGACTTCACTACGACCATAAAGTCCTTACTGCGACCTTACCACGACTATCCCGACTACATCACGACTTTGCTACGCTACCACCACGACGAAACCACGATTCTATCACGATGCTACTAGATCTTACTACGATTCTACGGCGATGTCATCACAATCTTGACCTGGCACAATTGATACAAGAAAATTATTGACGCAAGCGTCAAATTATAAGCCGCCTAATATTGAAATTTCAAAAGTGTTGCATTTTTCATGGGAGTTTGCAATATTTAGATGTGAAGCAATTGTGTACAAAATGGATATGTATGTTCTTAAGTGAGAGCAGGTGACAAAACATAAAAGCTGACGTGTCAATGCCTGTGAATGATGGAAAAGCAAGTCCTATGTCTTGTTGCCTGTGACATTTGTTGCATATAAGGGTACCATTAAATTCGTGTTCTCAAACACTTATATGGTTATGAATAAATCCGCGGGAAATGTGTGGAACGAATTCACGCTATAAGTTAAGGACCCGTTAGGCGATAAAAAAAATCACTTTGTTTTGATAATCTACGGTGTATTTATTGTACATGTGTTTATGTAACGGTTTATAGTATCCGCCGTGAAATAGGTTCCAATGGAACTTATTTCATAGCTCACCTGGTGAAATAATCTCCAGTTGGAATGTACTTACTGCTCACCTGGTGAAATAATCTCCAGTCGGAATAATCTCATAGATATATCAATAATATTTGTTCCATATGGAGCTTATTTCACAGGATAGTATTTTGCCTTACATTTACACTATGTATATATTATCACAATTATATTTTTGAATCGATAATAAAGATGGAATTAAACTTCATTATAAATTGCAACATTGTGATTACATTTTTTTTATTTAAAGCATGCCTTTTCAATAGTCTGGGATCCTGACTTAATATTCTCTTTACCGTAAGCGGCTTCCGGTTCGAATATATTTGAAGTGAAGCTTGCGTAAAGGAAAATATTTTCCCAGGGTACCAGGTTTGCCTTTTCAACATCTTCAAGGCATCCAATTAAAAATCGATTTTAAATTTGCTCAAAAACATTCAATGCCATGTATCTATGACAACCATTTTTTTAACTGAAAACTTCAGGTATATAATGATGGAAGACATTAAAATTGATTTTAAAAAAATTTGAACGTTTGAAACATCAAAATCATTATTTTTTTAGACTTAACTATATTCATTCCGCGGTAAATCATGTCATTCGTACAAATCCTATATCAAATAAGGACCACCTCGTGGCGGCCCGTAATAAATACTATGCAACATACAAGTTATATTTTTTCTTAAATTTCACTGATTGCAACAACTTTCAATTCAAATCGTCAAAACCTATGGGAGGGCGTGGTAGGGGAGAGGCATTTCAAAGGCATTTTACAGTAATAGCCCAAAAATTATAACAGACAATATTTGAAGTTTCAGGGACAAAACTTCTATCATTCTTTTCATCAAATAAAATTCTGTTCTGTTTTGTTCTTTTCATCGGTAATTAATTTAATTAATAAAATAATTTTGTATAATCCTAACGGATTTGTGGATGTTTATTGTTTATTTCTTATTTATTTACATTGATGTGCTGATTGACAAAAGTTGGGGTGGCCTAAAATACTTTTTGCAAATATTTTTTTTCACATTCGGGTAGTGAAAATATTTACCTCACGAGATCAAAGAAAACTCATACAAATTATTGATAAACTGGATTCGTCTTCGTTTTCTTAAAAAAAAACATGAAAATAATAAATTAAAATTTATTTCAAATGCCCTTTTATGCCCTATAGGGTTGATGCCATGAACACAAACCAAATTGCATTAAACATGCAATAAACTCCAGAAGTCTGGTTTCCGTTAGCTATGAAATATGGTTGCTTGGTCAAGGAAACTATGGACAATGGTTGCTTGGTCGGTGGGAGTGATATATTGCATATCACAAACCCCTGCAAAAGTTCTTGGTTTCGTATCCAAATTTTTTACAGTCAATTGGACAGCTTTAAATATGCTGCAGTGTTTACAAGTCGATATTTTATCCTCATTGTGGTACGATTATTGTATGATCGCGGCATAGACCATAGATTTATAAGACTATAAGTCTATGATCGCGGTAAAGTCGTGATAAAGTCGGCATGAACTCGTACTTAGGTCTTATATATCGTAGTTCAATCGTGATGTGATCGTGACAGGAATGCAGAACTGTCGTAGTAGAATCGGGACGGTCGTTATGGGATCGTAGTAGAATCGGAATGGTCGTAATGAAATCGTAGTGGCATCGTACTGTGATCGCAGTTCAGTCTTCTCAACTGGAATCCCACGATCCCACTACGATGCTACTACGATCATGAAGACCTTAGCACGAACTTTCCACGACCTTACCACGACTCTACTGCGACCTTTCTAAATTTGACCACGACTGCACTACGACTTTTTTGAGAATGTTCAAAGTTGTTCCACGACCATCACGACCATGAAGACCTTTCTACGATCCTACTACGAACTTACTGCGACGGCCCCGATTGCCCCACGATCTTAATTTTTTTCACAGTCGTAGTGCGATCGTGGCCTAGTGTGATGGGGGTATAAAATTGTAACTAATGATGCGAGGCAATCATCTCAAATTAAATGTTGCAACAAAGAAAACGAAAGTTGACTATTGAAAAAGTGAAGTCATCGCGTTTGTCATACAGCTTAGTTTGTAGTATACAATGTACTTATACATCTGTTGTCAATTTCAAGATGAAGGTCATGGAATGAGACCGATGTGGAAGTGTCTGGAGCATTTTTAATTTGGAGGTCTTATGGATAGATCAGATGTAGAAAAATATATTTGTCTACAAGACAATTTTACCGAGCAACCTTAGAATTTGAATTCAATTAATTTCATTCAAATAAATCGTTTCCATATTTTCTTCAATTTCGAAAGTACTGGACTTGGATTATTAATGGTTTAACTTGCAGAGAGCGACATTTAGTTTTTTTGTTTTTTGTTTTTTGTTTTTTTTTTTCAAGTCGTGATAGTTAAGTATAATTTACATAACATACCAAGGTGCACATTACAGGAATAAATAAAAAGGTAGAATTAAGCCATTTAAGGAGAAATAGTTACAAAAGAAACACGATTAAAATCTAAAAAAAAAGTAATAAATAAATAAAAAATGAGAAGAGGGACCAAATGTTTCGAGCGAAGGCTCTTTTGCAATGACAGAATCAAATAGGAGCGCACAGATAATAGTAAAATGTCTGTACAAATAAAGTCAAAATGTGTATCGCTCAACGTAAAAACAGATCATCCATGAAAAACATCTTGAACATAATCAATTATTCTGAATAAATACTAGTATTCTAAATTAATTCCACCAGTCATTCTAAATAATTGACAATTTATTCTAAATCGCAGGTAAGATTAACCGTTGCATCAATACAATTGAAAATGCACTTGGTAAGAAAAATTGTTGTTCAAAAGACAAGTTTTGCTGTACCTCATTTTTCGGTATATGGATTTCAAATGTTTTGATTTGATCTGCACTGAAGAGACATAAGTTGTCGAAATGTGCATAAACAGAAACTAAATTAACAATAATGCGGTATTTTGTTGTTTGTTACCACTGGGCTGATGCCTCTGCTAGTGGACTGTTAGTACCCGAAGGTTTTCATCAACACAGTGGCCAGTACTTCGATGCTGGCCCGAAAACCGATTTTATTTGGAAGCTCCCAATATATAAATTTCACAAATTTTGTTCAAAACTAAGGAGTATTTCCCTCTGGCATACCTCTGTCCACAGCTGATTTTTGGCTTTATTATTAAGGCCCTATTGGTAATTTGTTCTCTATCAGCTTTTACTCATATTTCGGTACATGGATTTCCACCTGCTTTGATTTGATCTGCACTGAAGAATCATAAATTGTCGAAATGCACACATGCAGAAACTAAATGAGAAACCAAAGTCAGATTTATCTCCTCACTATTCCAGGTGGCGTACAACTCAATCAGGTCCTTATCAGCTTCCTGCTGGTCAGTAAATACACTGTTTACACAAAGATTATCTAAAGCAGTCATAGATTGCTTTATGTTTTATCTAATTATATGTAATTAATTACATTAATGAACTTCATGATCTTTATGGAAAAGCATTTTAGAAATACTGTGTTAAGACAATTATTATATAAAGAGTATATAAGTATTCATTTAATTGAATGTAAATTGTACTGTATACAGTGAATATAAACATGATAAAATATTGAAATATTTTCTTTTCTGTATATCATGTATATTTGAATCTGTTTTCAAACAAATAATTTGGATATATTCAAAATATTAGTTTTAACGTCAGAAATCCAAGACTCAGTCATGTTTACATTTCAGTGTTTTTAAACACTCTCATATCTACTTTAAGGAACTATTTATACATTTTCTGAAATTTTGCTATCAAGCTTTGTTTCGGTTATATTCAGTGGTACCATCAATATCCTGAATGCTTTTTCCAGTCTTATGATTCTTTCATTATGGACCCTTTATACTTGATAAAGATCTATCACATAGTTATTGTGTTGCCTGCACCTAGTGCAGGATCGACACATAGGGATCACTATCCGTCGTCTTGCATCCGTCTGTCTGTCTGTCTGTATATATATGGCTCAAAAAAATTTAAGCATTATCCGCATCTCCTAAACCGCTTGGCACTTTTCAACCAAACTTGCAGGAATGCTTCAGTATATGTTGAAGATGTGCACCATGCATTTTGTTTTTCTTTAATTTTGTTTTTTACAGATTTTACGCTGTTTCTGGACTTTGCCATTTTAGCTTTCTGGAGTCTTGAGGGTACGTCTCCATTATCCCCATCTCCTCCTAAACCGCTTGGCACTTTTCAACTAAACTTGCAGGAATGCTTCAGTATATGTTGAAGATGTGCACCATGCATTTTGTTTTTCTTAATTTTGATTTTTACAGATTTTACACTGTTTTTGGACTTTGCTATTTTAGCTTTCTGGAGTCTTGAGGGTACGTCTCCATTATCCGCAACTCCTCCTAGACCACTTGTTACTTTCCAACCAAACTTGCAAGAATGCTTCAATATATATTGCAGATGTGCACCATGCATTTAGTTTTTGATTAATTTTGATTTTTATAATTTTTTAGCTATCTTTGGACTTTGTCATTTTACGGCTTATTAGCGTCATAGGGTATACCTCCATTATCCGCATCTCCTCTTAAACCACTGGATACTTTCGAACGAAACTTGCAGAAATGCTTCAGTATATGTTGTAGATGTGCACCATGTATTTAGTTTTTCTTTATTTTTGTTTGTCCAGATTTTGAACCTATTTTTGGACTTTGCCATTTTAGCTTATGGGCGTCATAGGGTATACCTCCATTATCCGCATCTCCTCTTAAACCGCTGGGTACTTTCGAACGAAACTTGCAGGAATGCTTCAGTATATATTGCC
>MJUU01062486.1:12401-25993 GCA_002080025.1 Modiolus philippinarum
TCTTAACAGTATAATGATCATATGGATGTCAACTTGCTTAAACCTGGGACTAATAAAATATATTAGACATACTGATATATTTCTTCTGATATTTCCTAACTTTATATAGCCCAAATCAGAAAACAGACCCTTTTGGCTGCACATCAATCCTATATCTAGGAGATTATCCCTTCCTTGGAATCATTTTAAGATCTATAGTTTTCAAACTGTCACGATTTTAGAATAAAGTATTCATTTGCCGATGTATTATACATAAACAGAAAATTTTGGTGTCAAAATTGACTATCTATTGTAAATTATCGCGTTAAATATTTTAATTTCTTTTTAAGTTTTAAGTTACTATTATTTCTAAAATTATTTCTAAATAACTGTAAGAAACTGCATTTAAAATTCTTTTTATCGAAGCAAATTTTATGAAAATCAGTCCAGAAATAATTTCTAAAGAATTTTTTAATCAGAGACCGTTTTTAACAAGAACTGCACAGGAAAATTTCACTTGCTGTAATATTTTTGGCATGTCACTGTATAAAGTTTTGAGAAAAACCGCTTTTTGAAAGAACATGAAAATGAACACATCTCTTCAATATATCTTATTTAAGAAAATCAAAGGTTTATTACTATACTCACCCCTCCCCCCATTCCCACAGATATTTTTTGTTTGAAAACAAAGTAAGCAATTAATTGATTAATATACTAGTTTGATTTTATCAATATTTTATCAATAAATAAACTGGACATCAAAACATGGGGTAAACATACATAAGAGATAATGAACTTAAATCTGGAGGTATTAAATCATTTAGTTTACACACCACACTTGTTTAGCTGATGTGTTTTTTTTTTATAATCCCTGTTTCTTTTGATTGCATGTTACCATTTCTTTTTTTATTGTTCATATTTTGGGAATAAATAACCACCCCTTTTTGAACAGTTAAGAATACAACTAAAGGTGAAAGGGATGTTTTATGTTTACAATATTTCAGTATTATGACTTATTAGCAGGAAGCTGATATGGACCTGATTAGATGCAGCGCCATCTGTATTTATTATCAGGGGTAATAATTGACTTTGGTTTCTCATTAACAGCAACTTCAATATTTTGTTTTTTTGAATCCATCGATTGCTTCCTTTAATGTTAACAATCAACACCTTGTTCATACCTCCATCAATGTATTCCTAGCACTGTCATTCCCTCTGACTTGTAGAGTAACATAGTCCAAAAGCCTTAACTTTGTTCTTATGTGGACCGACTTAAAAATGACGTACTGTGCAATCCCTTTTCCCTTTTTTTCAAAGTCATTTTCCATGGCAAAGATACTACAAATCGTAACACTATTTCGGAGAAATCGGCGGTACTTAATAAATTTTCTAACGACGTTTCTAGCTTTATATGGTTTTTGGTACCGCTTAGAATATGCCAAAGCTTAATAGATACATGTCAATAAAAATCCAAATCTCTAAAAGCACAGTCTTACACGCAACGATCAACTCTTCGATCTTAAATTATCAAATCCGCCGATAAAGGAATTGCTGTAGCTGCTTGGAATTCACAACGCTATATTTATGAAGGCGTAAACCAACTCGCTGGTCTCCCGAAATCTAAAAAAAAATAAAAAACCTTTGTCAGCACGTCACATACCCAACGCTCCCACATATCGGATAACCCTGCATTATTGACACTGAAACACTGAAATAAAAGATTATCACACACATTTAGGTCATAGTCAATTTAGTTATTTGTACTCTAACAATTTTTAAACATCTTTGTGTTTATGATCTTCCAAGCGTTTAGATTTTATCTGCACTGAAGAGACATAATTTGTCAAAATGCGCATATACAGAAATTAAATTCACAGTAACTTCCGTATTTAGTTATTTGTATGCACATCTCTTACATAAGCCCACTCATCATGCCAAACAAAATCATATCTGGAAAACTGTAGGTTATAAACTGTAGGTGTAATCTGAACAAGGGCGGGGATACAAGTATGAGCTGCTTCCATTAATTGATATAGAAATATTGTATGACTGTTTCATTAAGCTACATTTGAAACAAACAAACAAAACAATTTTTAATAACGACAACAAATAAAATTCTTGCTTTCTTAAAAACGGTAGGAGGAGTTATCAGGACAAATATCTAAATGATATACCCACAAGTGATGACGGACGGACTGACTGACGGACGGACCTGTCAAAACCTATATACCCTTCGTTGCGTTGGGTATAATTAGGGAATCTTTGCTACCAATCTCGTCCGCTAGCAGTAGTCCAACAAGTCAAATTTTGTGTTTTCCTGTCCACAGTGGAACGTCTTCTTACATATATTTAAAAAAAAAACACCAAGCATGCATTAAAAACATTTTGGACAGTTTTAGATCGACAGATCACAGTTTTTAAATTTTTGCTTTAGACATTTCTTATTGTACAATAGCATCTCTAACAATAATGCCATTTTAGCAGTAAAATATTTTCTACAGAGGAAGCCCAACCGTTTTTTTTAAACTGGAATAATTCTTTAATTATATTGGGTACCTTTTCCAGTTCAATAAAGAGTCAGCTTGGGTTGTTATGAGTATTAAAGTGGAACAAAGTTTTGGTTGTCTGTTTGTATGATACTTAAAAGAAAAGATAATTTTCAAACATCGTCGGCCTTTACCTGGACTACTTATATACAAAATGTTCATCTACGATATTTTCGGAGCAAATTCTTCAAGCAGGCATTTATAAACTTTGTCTCTACGTAATATCCTGCCATTTAATATTCATTCACTATCAGTGATGACAAACTCTCAGTCGTTTACAGCTTATGTAGAATCGAAAATACAAAATTCCTTCTATCTCTTTACAACCTAAAAGCTGTTAATAATGTCTCCCCCTCTAAAGGGTAGACATATTGTTTTCTTTTTCTTTTTCGTCTGTCGTCGGTATGTCCGGCCATCCGTCACAAAGTTTTTAGACGCCAATTCTCCTATATTTTCCATCGGATTTTAACCATACTTTACAGGATTGTTGACTATTATGCCTAGTTGTCCGGATTGATCGGCCAATTGGTGTTGGAGTTATGCCTCTTTTGACGTAGAAATTTGATAAATCAAATTTTTGGACGCTTATTCTCCCAAATCTTTAATTGGTTTTCAAACAAACTTCACAGGATTGTTGGCTTCATGTTTAGTTGTGCATATTGTCTGGCGGGATAGATCAGCCAATTTTTGTTGGAGTTGTGACCTTTTTTGACATAAAGTTTTCCAAAATTATCTTTTTAGGCGTTAATTTCCCCACATCTTTCATTTGATTTCAACCTAATTTAGTAATATTCAAATCAATGGCAACATATAAAGATATAAATCATCTCCAGGAAAATATGTATTAGGGGACACATTCGTTTTTGTATCAAAAACACACCTCTAGTTGCCACTTTATTATTCATCTTATCCTTTTTCTCTCAAAAGTGCAGTCTCGAAATCTAAATTTTTGAGACTTTGTCGTCTCTGCAGTGATGAGCAAAATTTTATAAGACAGGGCTAGTGAATGATTTGAAGATACCCTGACATGATCATCAATCAGGTGCTTGCCTCAAATGAAAAAGAATAGACTCGATGTTTTACCATCTAGACATAAATCTACCAAAGATCGAATCCCTTTACTTTCGCAATGTTACTATGCAAAATATCTTGCCAAGGAAATTGAATGGTGTTGTTCTAAAGAATCTTATGTGATGTCGTCTGTTTCGGTCACCTCCCTTGCAAGCCTTCAGGTGAAAGCCTTTGCCAACATCTTGTTAAATGCATTTAAGGGATTACCAAAGGCACAAGAGTTAAGGTACAGTGGAAACAGGAGTATTAATCTGGCTAGTTAAGATGGAAAACATTCGGTCCAAGGACACCATAATTCATTCCGGATGTATAACGTTTTGACCTGCAAATTTAATGTATGCCACTAGGTATAAATAGTGTGAACTGATTTACACCACCGATTGCGCGACAGGGTCATTGAGCACCTTTACTCCATCCGCAAACAAGATGATTGGGAAGTGGGCCTACACTTTCGTCCTCCGCTACAAAGTGACCGTCCTCACTCAAACTAACAGCGTAGAAAAGTCCTCATTTTCTTGAGAAGCACATAATCTTTTTCTTGTGCACCATTCACCCAAAAGTAATGCGACTTAAGCTTTTTTACTCATAACACCCTATATCGTTTGTTTTAAATCGTTTTTTTATCTTATTTGTCTACTCACTTTTGATAGTATGAAATCTTAATATTAAAATTCAACTATATTAATTAAGTTCACGATTGCTTCAATATAAGTGCATGGCATGTTTTAACCGGGTGGTTTAAACCTTTTCACATGTTGGTTTGGTGTGTACTGACGTGTTTATTTTATCATTGTCTTCCCTTTCAATCTGTCATTGGAAAAAGCGCCTAGGCCCGAAATGTTTTACTCCTGTTTTTATTTCTATCACAATTATTAGTTCACCTAGCTTTAGCGAGCGTGAGTTTTGTCATCACATTCCATCCGTTGTTAACTCTCCTTTAAACAACTTCTTGATAAACGTTGAATAGATTTTATCCAAACTTGAATAATGAATGATACTTATGATGTGCTGATTAAGTGTCGTTACTTTGGTTCTGATCCGTCACCCGACATGTCCGCAATTGCAAAACTTAATATTACAATTGAACCTATTGAAAATGCATCAAAAGATCTGCATGGAAACTTCAAGATGAAGAACAACAATAAAAGCGGTGTTAAATTGCTTTCTTTAACCATGTATTTGTCTCATGTGCATTTACTCCATTTGTGTCATTGTTTATACAAAGATCTTCTTCTAGAGAACTGCTGAATGGATTTAAACCAAAACATGGCATGAATGATGCTTGTGAGGTGCTGCCTAAGTGTTTTACTTTGGTATTGAACTGTCATCCAGCATGGCCGACATCGATGAACTAAGTTTAACATTGGACCCTATGGGAAATGCATAGAAAGATCTTATAGACAAATACTGAATGAATTTAAACAAAATATGGCATGAATTATTCTTATTAAGGGGGTAGACCTGGGGAAGCCTAAAATTTTCCACTCGTTTAATTTTTCTAATATTTTCAGTATTAGAACTACACATGTTCATGTCGACTTTAAGCAATTTTCAACAATTTTTATCGTCCCGTTTTATGTGTAGTGGTCATTAAAGATCCCTGTTCCCTCATATTATTTGGTCCGTTCAGGACTTGATTGTGGCGTATAAAATTGGCTCTAACTAAATTTGTGTTTGATTTAAAATTGTTTCAAATGCAAAATTCTGTAGTATAGACATGCGTGAATGTAAGCATGAATAATGATAGTTAATTTAACTAGTTTGAACTGAAATACATGGGTGTTCTGAACAGTTACGGCTGAAATTTTTGCTCTATTTTGATCACTTTTAAACAATTCTTGTAAAAAATTCTGTCGTTTACTTTTCACCAAAAACTGAGAATAAAAAGAAAACTAGTATATGTAAGATATATTAAAATTTTAGAAAATTCTACCGTCGCATCTTTTCTTAATTTAAAAAAAAAGGTGTGAAAAAATCCATACAATTGCTGAATCTGTGCTATAAATTACAGTACCGGGAATATTCAACCTGGCAATTTGACTGCAAAAGGATCACTAAGGGATCACAAAAGGATCACAGAAAAAAGTTATGATCATTGATTGCAATCCCGGAATGCGATCAATGACCGCATGATCACAAGGTTTGCGATCATTGATCGCCGGTGTTGTGATCCTTGATCGCAGGTGTTGTGATCATTGATTGCAAGGATTGTCATCATTGATCGCTAGGATTGTTATCAATGATCGCAGGAGATACAATTAAAGGATCACAAGCGTTGCGATCAAGGGTCACAGCCGTAGCGATCGAGGATCACAAACCTTGCGATCAAGGATCACAATCCTTGCGATCAAGGATCACAATCCTTGCAATCAAGGATCACAAAGATTGCAAGAGTTGTACTATCAATAATTGTTTATTAAAAATAGAAATTTTTATTAACAAAATGAAAAATGTAATACCGTCTTAACTTATATTCATTATATATGAAAACTAAACGTTTATTTTAGGTGTATTATTCATTTCAGTAAAACGTTTTGTTGAACAAAAATCGAGAATTGTTCTTTTTTATCGTTGCTTTTATTAATTCATTTTTTTTTCATTTTTGTTTACTTTTTCATATTATTTATTTAGTATTGTTATTTTTGTACTATTTTTATTTCTAGATATAAAGCCTTTTACATATTAATGTTATTTTCCGATTAAAAAATTCTTTGTATATATTGTACATATACCCAGAATAATTTATAATGTTTATATGGAAATATTTTACATTTATATATTATGTACTTTACAGTGCCGGGTTACTGATTTTTTTAAGATAAGTTCATCTATCATTTATATGCCATTTACTCCTGTTTTGCGAGAAATTTATTTGCCTATGTACAATGATTACCTGCAGAAGATGATTGTATATTGTAACCCCGGGGTTGTAACACAGTCGTAAAACATTCTGTCTGTGTATATTTCACTGTTGTCTCAATATACTCTCTCTAGCGCAGAGCTGTCGGCTTACTCACATTACACAAAAAAAGTCTTGCACAATAACAGACTGGTAACAGCTTTGGGGGATCAAATGAGCATTTGAAATAAATTTAAAAGAATTCCCAACATGACATTTTTATCCGGGTACACTTATTAAATCAAATTAATATTTCATCTCTAGTAACTATACGGAATAAAGAGGATATGAAAAACCTATGCAAGGAACAAACAGACGCATTTCATCTTACTTTCTTGGATCTTCTATTGTCTATTGAAGCTAAAACTTAATATACATTTAACTAGTCCCCGATTGAATTTGTGTATTCGGGTTAATAAATTGATTTTTTGACCCCATTTCTGTAAAAATCATGTTACATGACAACGTGTAAGTCTTATCAGAAGCAGAGACATATAGAATTTTATATGTCTCTGTCAGAAGTAACGAGAACTTGTGTGGGCTATTCCAAGTGCTTGGTGATACACTAACATACGGTATTTTGATTCCGGCTTAAATATTCAACGGTAGTTCATGTATTCCGGCAAGAATGTTTGTAGCGAAATAAAAACACTGTTACTTTTGCCATATATAAGTTTGAAAAATGCTTAGTATAAGAGAAAATGATAAACCACTACATATCTTGTAATATCCATGGATGTGGGATATCAAGCTTATAGTGATCTATAATCGCGACACGAGCGCAAAGGTTTTATCACAAAAGCTGATATTTAATTTGAAACTGCAGGTGTGTTAAGAAACAGGCATTCATTTTCTGTGGAATACATATATACAGCATATATGAATAAATTTTATATTGCGCTTGTTTTAATACATAGTAGTTTGTTTTACTTTTCAAAGTACACCCTTTGAGACTATTATACAAACAAAACACTGTTTTCGTGATAATAATACCTTTTGCATTCTCAAAGGTGTAAATATCTTAAAGTCACGTGCGTGTGGTAGATTAATTTACGATTATCTGTAATACATGCACAGGCGTGTGCCACACCTTGCACATGTGAAGTAAAGTTTTGGTGGCAATAAACAAACCACAATAAACATCGGTTACCAGGTGACCAAGGATTTATGGATGTACAAAATTTCAGTGATAAAAAAAACTGCCGTTGTATTATAAAACGGTCACATCTAATCTTTCAAAAGGGCTTCTCTAAATTAGAGTTCTCGTGTGTTTGAATGCAGATATGTATACCACTGACTAGTAAAATGAGCTTGCAGGACTTGATCACGAGTCTCTATTATCGGACTTTCGAGATGAGAGTTTTCCAGGGAAAAATTTTTAAAAGTAAACAAGAGATCTTCATGTTCCAGAAGCTATCAATGTATATTGTATGCGCATATTTATCATTGATTGTTCAATACTTTTAGCGCTGTATGTAAACTTTTTTATGTCAATCAGTAAAATCTGCGTGACGCATACATGTATTTAGGAACTCTCCGAATTAATTTACATTTTGTTTGTATTATTATTGTCATTATTTTATCCAATGGGTCAGTAATCCAGCACTGCCCCACTTTTCTGGTATACTGGAAATACAAATTTACAAAAGGTAAAATAAATAATAAACCTATTTCTGCTCGATTTTGCTTACCAGGTAAGAACAATAAAAATAATTACTCAACAAATGCTATGTCACAGTTGAATAGATGATCAAAGTATGCATTTACCATGATTTCAGTCGTAAATCATGCCCAGTGCTGTTGAAAATATTTACATGTTTATTGTCAGATCATAGAGAAATCTATACATCATCCATGTATACTTTGTGTACCTCCCTTAGAATAAATCCGACTTTTACACATTTTCATTATCTTTGGACAGCAATGCAAAAATGAAGAGTCAAATGCACTCATTATAAATAACTGGATTTTATGTATTTGCTTTCATGACAAAATGAATATTTATTTGCTGTGTGGATTTTTTTTTACAATTTTAAAATTTTGATCATACCTATTATAATGATTCTATTTGTATGAGTAAGTAATAAAAAAGTGACAAACAGAGTTATCTCCTCCTACCCCAGGCCTACACCCTTAAGAGATGCCGATCCGTCATCCAACATGACCGACTGCCGAAGAACTTAATTTAACAATCCATTGGCCAGTACTTCTGTGCTGACCCGAAACTGATTTTATTCTGAAACTTGCCATATTTAAATTTAACAAAATTTTGTTCAAAACTAAGGGGTATCTCCCTCTTACATAGCTCTGTCCTAAGATGATTTTGGCTTTTCTATTTAGATATTATTGGTAATTTGTTTTCTATCAGTCCTTACAAATATGTCTGTAAATGGATTTCCAATATTTTGATTTTATCTGCACTAAAGAGACATAAGTTGTCGAAATGCGCATATGCAGAGATTAAATTCACAGTAACTTCGGTATTTAGTTATTTGTATGCACATCTCTTACATATGCTCACTCACCATGCCAAACAATAAAATCATATCTGGAAAACTGTTATAAGCTGTAGGTGTAATCTGAACAAACGATGTACCTATGATCAATTTATTGTGCATTTAAATGACAAAGTACAAGGATGTATATTTTTCTCATAAATTACTAAAAATCAAAATTCAAATATCATGCACATCTTTGATATATGCCAGTTGTACAATTCATATGCAAAAACTGTAGGAGGAGTTATCTAGGCTAAAGATGTACCCTATAAGCTGTAATTGCATATAAATGACCGTCATCAAAAATCAAAATTCAAGTAGTTTGCACCGCTTTGGTATATGCACAATCATACTCCAAAATCAAAACTTTTCATCTTAAAAACTATTGGAGGAATTATCCCGACAAATGATGAACCCTAAAAGCAATATTGCTACGGTCAAGGAAGTGGCAAAACTTTTATTGTAATGAAGTCAAGATTTAACACCCCAATCTTACACAATGTGTTAGATTCATCGATTTGAAATGTCTACATTGTAGATATATCAGACGTGAAAATCTGACAAATGTATACAATGTTGTCTTTATACGACGGCGAGTCAATGAAAGGTAGGCAGTCATAATTTTGGTAAACTGAAAGTTTTGCCACTTCCTTGACCGCAGCAATATTTTGAATAAAAAGGACAAAGTTAAACAATATATATTTTTCTGAAAATTTACCAAAAATCAAAATCAAATAAGTATGCACATCAGTGATATATGCACAATCAAACTGCAAGATAAAAACGTCCTATCCTAAACACTGTAGGAGGAGCTAGCCGGACATATGATGTACCATATAAACAGTTTTTGCATAAAATGACAAAGTTCAACAATAAGCATTTTTCTGAAAAAAAATGACCCAAAATCAAAATCCAAGTAATATGTCCATCTTTGTTATATGCATTATATGCACAATAAAATTCAAAGGAAAAAAAAACTTGCTTTCTTAAAAACGGTATGAGGAGTTATCCGGACAAATGATATACCCACAAGTGATGATTGACGGACTGCTATACATCGGCAAACGAATATCGAAGCAAGAACGAGAAAAGGAGGAATTCTAAAATCATAAATCAAAAATCTCGGCAATTCATATCCAACACGAATTGAGACAGTATGACAAAGGCAAAACAAATAAACAAAAAAAAAATGAACAAAAACGGCACATAACTTAAGCACTAGCAGTGTGAACCCCTACAAAAACTGACTGACGGACGGACCTGCAAAAAACTATATACCCATCGTTGCGTGGGTTATAATTAGGGAATCTTTGCTACCAGTTGCGTCTGCTTGTAGTAGTCCAACAAGACACATTTAATGTTTTCCTGTCCACAGTAGAACATCTTCCAAATATTTTAAAAAAAAAACACCAAGTATGCATTAAAGCATTAAAATATCTTGGATAGTTTTAGATAGACAGATTACAGTGTTTAAATTTTTACTTTAGATTATTTCTTATTGTACAATAGCATCTCTAACAATAATGCCATTTAAGCAGTAAAATATTTTCTACAGAGGAAGCCCAACTGTTTCTTTGAAACGGGAAAAATTCTTTAATTTTCTAGTTCAATAAAGAGTCAGCTTGGGTTGTTATGAGTATTAAAGTGGAACAAAGTTTTGGTTGTCTGTTTGTATGATACTTGAAAGAAAAGATAATTTTCAAATATCGTCGGCCTTTACCTGGATTACTTATATACAAAATGTTCATCTACGATATTTTCGGAGCAAATTCTTCAAGCAGGCATTTATAAACTTTGTCTCTACGTAACATCTTGTCATTTAATATACATTCACTATCAGTGATGACAAACTTTCTTGGTGGAAGCTGTATACTGAGGGTACATAACTTACTTTGTCAGTTGGTGATGGGTCTGGAGCTGGCATGTCAATTAACTGTTAGTAGTCTCTTATGATTTCATGTTTTTGTCCGTATATTTAGTTCTTTCAGTTTCATTTTTCACAATTGACTCAGTCCTGTTGCCAACTGAATTTTACTGTTGTTACGATTGTTTTTTGATTTATCACATTGGCTGTAGGGGGAAGGTTTGGATCCAATAAAACTAGTTTAACCCCGCCGCAGCAGGTTTGTGCCTGTCCTAAGTCAGGAATTTATTAAGCCTTTGTGTGTCTTGTTCTTTTTCAAGTTAGTTTACTTTATGTCTATAGGAGTCTATGATGATGTTTATTTCGTTGGACTTGATTGCTCTTTGTTCAGGGGCCGACTCCGACCTGCCGTTGGGTGTGGGGTTTTC
The DNA here is from genome assembly GCA_002080025.1 of Modiolus philippinarum. Classification (NCBI taxonomy): domain Eukaryota; kingdom Metazoa; phylum Mollusca; class Bivalvia; order Mytilida; family Modiolidae; genus Modiolus; species Modiolus philippinarum. The sequence continues at coordinate 23,687 of MJUU01062486.1, forward strand.
TCACCGTTCATTGAAGATCTTATGGTGGCTTTGAGTTGTCATTACTCCCTTTTGGGTTGTTGTCTCTTTGAAACATTCCCCGTTTCCCTTCTTTTTTCTATTTCGTTCCTTTACATCTTATGTAGAATCGTAATACAAAATTCCTTTTATCTCTTTACAACCCCATAGCTGTTAATAATGTCTGGCCATCTGTCACTAAGTTTTTGGACGCCCATTCTCTGCATTTTCCATCGGATTTTGACCATACTTTACATGATTGTTGACTATTATGCCTAGTTGTGCATAATATTGTCTGGCCGGATTGATCGGCCGATTGGTGTTGGAGTTATGCCCCTTTTGACGTAGAGTTTTGCTTAATTAACCTTTAAGTTGACGCTAATTCTCCCACATCTTTAATTGGTTTTCAACCAAACTTCACAGGATTGTTGACCTTCATGTTTAGTTGTACATATTGTCTGGCGGGATAGATCGGCCATTTTTGTGGGAGTTATGACCTTTTTATGACCCTTTTTGGCATAGAGTTTTGCTTAATTAACCTTTTGGGCGTTAATTCTCCCACATCTTTCATTTGATTTCAACCTAATTTAGTAATATTCAAATGCAATGGCAACATATAAAGATATAAATCATTTCCAGGAAAATATGTAATAGGGGAGACATTCGTATTTGTATCAAAACACACCTCTAGTTGCTACTTTAATTATTCATTTTATCCCTTTTCTCTCAAAAGTGCAATCCTGAAATCTAAGTTTTTGAGACTTTGTCGTCTCTGCAGTGATGAGCAAAATTTTATAACACAGAGCTAGCGAACCCTGACATGATCATCAATAAGGTGCTTGCCTCAAATGAAAAGGAATAGACTCGATGTTTTACCATCTAGACATAAATCTACCAAAGATCGAGTCCCTTTAGTTTCGCAATGTTACTATGCAAAATATCTTGCCAAGGAACTTAAATGGTGTTTTTCTTAAGAATGTAATGTGATGTCCTCTTTTTCGGTCCCCTCCGTTGCAAGCCTTCAGGTAAAAGCCTTTGCCAACATCTTGTTAAATGCAATTTAAGGGAATACCAAAGGCACAAGAGTTAAGGTACAGTGGAAACAGGCTAGTTAACATGGAAAACATTAGGACCAAGGACACAATAATTCATTCCGGATGTATAACGTTTTGACCCGCAAATTTAATATATGCCACCAGGTATAAATAGTGAACAGTAAAAACATTGCTAACTGATTTACGTCACCGATTGCGCGACATGGTCATTAAGCACCTTTACTCCATCCGCAAACAAGATGATTGCGAAGTGGCCGTACACTTTCGTCCTCCGCTACAAAGTGTGCTCGACATGCAAGTGACCGTCCTTATTCAAACTAACAGTGGAGAAAAGTCCTCATTTTCTTGAGAAGCGCATAATCTTTTCTTGTGCACCATTCACCTAAAGTAATGAGACTTAAACATTTTCACTCATAACACCCTATATCGTTTATTTTAAATCGATATTTTTTTTATCTTATTTGTCTTCTCACTTTTGATAGTATGAAATCTTAACACTAAAATTCAACTATATTAATTAAGTTCACGATTGATGCAATATGAGTGCATGGCATGTTTTTAACTGGGTGGTTTAAACCTTTTCACATGTTGGTTTGGTGTGTACTGACGTGTTTATTTTATCATTGTCTTCCCTTTCAATCTGTCCTAGGCCCGAAATGTTTAACCCTCATTTTATTTCTATCACAATTATTAGTTCACCTCGCTTTAGCCAGGGTGAGTTTTTTCATCGCATTCCATCCGTTGTTAACTTTCCTTTAAACAACTTCTTCTTGAGAAACGTTGAATAGATTTTATCCAAACTTATAATGAATTATACTTATGACTTTGGTTCTGATCCGTCACCTGACATGTCCGAAAATGCAAAACTTAACATTACAACTGAACCTATGGAAAATGCATCAAAAGATCTGCATGTTGACTTCAAGATGAAGAACAACAATCAAAGCGGCGTTACTTTGCTTTAATTAACAATGTATTTGTCTCATGTGCATTTCCTCTTTTTGTGTCATTGTTTATACAAAGATCTTCTTCTAGAGAACTGTTGATTGGATTTAAACCAAAACATGGCTTGAATGATGCTTGTAAGGTGCTGACTAAGTGTTTTTTCTTCGGTATCGAACTGTTATCCAGCATGACCGACATCGATGAACTAAGTTTAACATTGGACCCTATGGGAAATGCATATAAAGATCTTCTAGACAAATGCTGAATGAATTTAAACAAAATATGGCATGAATTATTCTTATTAAGAGAT
>MJUU01062486.1:27471-44837 GCA_002080025.1 Modiolus philippinarum
TTTCCACAAATTCAATTTTCTTAAAATTTGCAGTACGAAACAATTATTTGCTAATGTACTTCATGAAAAAATTTTGAAAAGTTTCACCGTAAGTTTTGTGATCTACAGTTCACAGGAACATTCCTGTCTAAGGGGTCTTAAATTCTGTTCAGAAATCACCATAATATTTTACGAAAGGATATGGTTATAATGAACATGAGACCATAACACATGTTAATTAAGGCTTATACTACTGTACTGTATATTAATAAGAAACAGCATAAGTACTAAAAAATACCGAAGTTGCATAAAAACAGTAAATTTCGTTATGCTGTACACGTGTTTCAAGGAGTAACCTCTCATCAGCAGCATTAAAACCAAATAATATGGAAAACCATAAATTTCCCTAAATTGCTAAACTGCTTCTTAGAAACCTGTAGACCTAAATATCAGATAATAAATATCAAAAGCATGCATTAAGTGTTAATTTACAAAATAAAAGAAAATCTTAGCAATGAATTCCGTTCACACCGATGCTAGGGGTTGTCCTGAACTTACTTTAAAGTATGAGTAAAGCTCATTGTTGATGGCCTCATAGCGACTTCAAGATGAAGAACAACAATAAAAGCGTTGTTCCATTGCTAAGTTAAGGATGTATTTGTAAACACATTGTCTCATTTGCATTAACTTCATATCGCTTTATTGCAGATTTAAGCTTTAAAAGAAATAACACAAAGGAAAAAATAGCAATGGTCCATATTAGAGTAAATATAAAAAGTAACTGTAAAAAACATATATGCATACGTGATGTGTGGCATATTTATCAATTATGGACTTTTTACGAGGTCAATATGTTAAATATGGACCTGTTAGGATTATATTGACCGAGGACGAAGTCCGAGGTCAATATATTCCTAACAGGTCTATATTTAACATATTGACAGAGTAAAAAGTCCATCATTTTTATATTACATATGTAATTTTATGGTATCTCATTACATTTTTGTGGAGAAAAATTTTGTCAAATACATGGGAATTTAATTAGAAATAGAACCTTTATTTGAAGGCGGATGTGGATCTGCCATCATCTAGAATGGGTTGCATGAGTGCCCATAGGATAAATAAGTGTCGATATTTCTGTCATATTAGCAAATAAAAAAACACAGATTAGCGTGTTTACGTTAAGCGTGCCAAAAAAAACATGTGACAACTGTTAAATATATTTTTCATTGATTTCAGTGGTTGCTCTGTAAAAACATTTAAATTTCTCCTTTTATTTCCCCGGCGGAAACTCCTATCAATGTGTAAAGAGTTTTCCAATATTTTTTAAAATATTTTTTTCATAAGAGCTTTCTTAGTGAAAAACTATAGTCTGAGAGTCCAACTAGACATGTAGCGTCAATAAATAGAAACATAGCGTCAATATACCTAAAATTAGAAACAACGCTGAAATATACTGAATATTCTTAAAATCACGTGAGCGTATTAGCCAATGAAATTAATAGGAAACTAAACTATATGTAATATAATCATATAATTATCAATATAACGTGGAGCACAAAATCAAATCTATTGTGCGCCAAAATAGGAGCGATTGAGCGATTAAGGCTCTTGAGAGTCTCTTGCTTAGATTTGAACCGCGTTCTATGTTTTGTTCAATTTCTATTGCTGACTTATGTTTACCTTTTAATCTATTCATTCATTTTGTGCATGGTCACTACGCAACATCGCTTAGTTTAACGTAATATGAATGATGTTTCCACTATTAAACAGTGGGTAAGCTGGTAACGACGACAAAGAATACATAAACAAGTGTCAATAATTTTAATTGATAAGCCATCCTGCAAAAGTGGAACGAACATACTGATTGCTCGTGACATCGCCATGTGGTTGATAAGTGTCGTGGGTTCTAACATATAAAACATCACTAATTTCCAAGGATGTGACAACTGTTGCAGTAGTAGAGTAGATATCAGTACTATCTTCAGCATCAACAAAAAAGGTTCCTATGATATCTGAATTTCGGATAATGTTAACTGACATATATGCACCGTTCCCATCAACTGAAAGGCTGCTGGTTAATCCATATAAGCCTGCAACAGGTGCAGTGAATATACCAGAGTGTTTGTTGTAGCCATTGCCGACATTTGTAATCACATTATCAAAAACAAGTGTATGGTGTGTACTTGGATTGCGTTCATTTGAGCTCATGTACGCATAGAATCCTATTCCTGGTTTGGTTTGCCGCCTTTCGAATATCTTCTTTCCTGTAATTTGAACAATTATATAATGCTGAAAGTGGTAAGGCAAAAAAGTGTAAAACTTTTTTCCTTAAGTAAACTGACGGCAAAATAGTCCAAAGATCCGATATTCCGAAGGTCCGATATTCCTATGGTCCGATATTCCGATGGTCCGATTTCCCAAAAGTCCGGTAGTCCAAAAATGACTGATACTTGATAGTTTTCATTATAAAAAAATCATACAACCGCTTAAAGAAATTTCTTATAGATGTTTGACAAGGGGTTGGGGAGAAAAAATCGAAACAACAATTTATTTGATTTTGATGAAGATTCATCGGAAATTAATGTTGAAGTGGTAAACTTTAGAAATAATTTTTATATATTCACAAATAAAAAATCAGAAAACGCACCAAATGTGCAAAAGCCGAGTTTCGAATATTAGTTATTTTCATAAGTAAATCATCGGATATGCAAATAGTTGTACATGATAAGCATATGAATTCTTATATTTCGATCAGAGACTAAAATGGACCTTTGCAGGATGTTTGACTTTGTCCCAACTTGGTTAAAAATTTGGTAGAGGTTATAATCTAGGTGATACATAATGCTGATAGCTGCATGAAGTCAAAACATTCCAAGTCCCTTTCCAAAAAAAAACGGTTGGGCAGGGGTTCCCCTTAAAATCTAGTTTTCGAATATTGCTGAAATCGTAAAAGTATGTAGCAGAATACCGTTTTTTCTAAAAATTTCAGTTCTCTAGTTCGGTTTTCATGGCAACCAAAATCTCCACTATCCATCATAACTCATTTCAGACCACCATTCAAAAAAATTTGGGCAGGGGTTCCCCTTATAATCCAGGTAATAGATATTGCTGAAATCAAAACATTTTAAGTCCCCCTTTCAAAAAAATGGCAGGAAGTCCCTTTATAATCTAATTTATCTTGTGAAGAAAAATATGTAGCAGAATACTTTTTTCCTTTTTTAGAAAATTAAGTGTTCTGGTTTGGTTTCCATGCACTCATCAAGTTTGATTGTAAGAAACTTTGCAAGTAAAATCGGGAGATGTGGGCAAAATTTATATACAGATGGCCAAAATAATCTGATTTTTACAAAACAAGAAAGGCAAATGTTGAATTTTGATTGTGCATTCATATGAAAAATTATTACATGATGATGTATTGTATACATGTATTGCAACAGTAGTAATTGCATGCTGTCTTTTAACATGGATACACTCTAAAAAAAATATTACTTACTATTGTTTAAAACAAGTAATCAATTACTCAAATTAAGTAAATATTTAAGTATTTAAAGTTGTCAGAATCTTAAGTAATTACCAATCATGACTAGTAATACTTAGTAATGAATTACTAAGTATTCCAATTACTAAGTAATGAATTTACTTATTTCTTTTAGTAAAACGGTTACTTAAATTAGTATGAAAATAAGTAACTATAATACTTGAACATAAGTAGTTCAAATACAAAATCTAGTTTTAATTGTGACTGAAACAAGTAATGAAATTACTTATTCCACTCGCAGGTTGAGTAATTGTATTACTAAGGTGAGTATTTTTATACACAATACTAGTAAATTATTTACTTATTTCAGGTATTGAATCAAGTAGGACTATTACTTATTACGAATAAAACAAGTACATTCAATGATTTACTAGAATAAAATCATATAACTACTAAAACAAGTAATAGATTTACTTGTTTATGTAATTGGAATAAGTAATCTTATTACTGTGATGTGATTAATTTTTTAACTCAATCTTGTAATGTGTAATATAACAAGTAAATCAATCACTTTTTTGAGTGATTGAAATGCTAGATTCCTAAGTGAATAAATGCATGCATTTATTAATTTCTTACCTTTATTGACTGTTTAAGGGCCCAAATGAGTTGAATATTATTGTACTCTGTTCAAAAACTAAACAGTGCTAATAAATATTAAGATATAGCACATAAATAGCTTTTAGAAGGAATACAAAAATCTATTTTCTTTCTGTTTGTCTCAAAATGGCGTCTTTTTGCACTGAGGATTCGTATTTTCCTGTTCATGCCGAACACGACGAACCTGACAAAAATATACATGAACAATGCAAAACTGAAAACATCATATCCCCGGATCATATCATTATTTTGAGGAATAACTCAAAAAAGTTTTAACGGACCTCAAAATCTAGGACAAGAAGCAAGACCATGTAGTGTTGAACATACATGCATTGCTAGTAAGTTTGTTTTCGTTTATCGCAATTATTATGTTTTAAAGCATATTTTATATAAATAAATAAACTATTGATACTTTATGAAGAGACCCACTCATTCGGGCATGATAATTCAAAATAAATTACATTTTCACATTGAACACTCAAATGAATTACATGATTAGAGTTTACAATAATCAAGGCCTGCATTTTAAAAAAATATTTGTTTTAGCAAATAAACATTTTAAAGTATTTACTTATCTCTGATGTTATCCAAATAGATGTTAAATAAATATACTAACTTACTGGACATTATTAAAGCGCACCGATTAAGCGTCCTCCATTCACACACTACACAACATGTACTTGTACAATTTCAAATCTGACCTAATTACAAACATCTGGATTATGTTTCAAACATGAAATGCTATCACATCACATATGGGTCATAATATTACTTAAGGATATGTTGATTTAGTATCAATAAATAAACAAAAATACTTAAACGTTGTAATTACACTATATTTCATAAAATCCTTATTACTTTTTTAATTAAATTTAAAAACCACTTAAAAGTGCTAGTTCCGCAGGGGTAACTTCCTATATATATATATTGGTATACGGGTTCGAGATACGGGGACGTGCGGGAAATTTGGTGCTTATTTTACAAATTCTAGTATTTATTTGATGCTCATTTTTCCTCTTTCATATTTATTTGGGTCCATTTTCATCACATCTGGTATAAAATTGTTTTTACTTCAATTTCGCATAAATATTGTGAGCTCGGGATTGTGAGAAGATTCATTAGAAAAAAATCTCTTTTATGAATTGACAAATTTTATATGCCACATTTAAGAATTTGTACCTTTTTCTTCTAATTATACAATAAATTTACGTTGTACATTAGTATTTTTATGGGTGTCATATATAAGGGCAGTATTTATTCGGGTATGGATTTCGATCATAGTCTAGTATTAATTCGGGTACAGTTTTTGGACCCTCAGCCGCACGTCCCCGTACAAAATATTTGAGAGTTCCCCCTCCCCCGTTTGGTGCTAATCTGCTAATTTAAATCTTTAAGAATGATAGCATAAAAGGGACACGGGGAAAAGGGGCTATAACCCCCTTTTAGATTTACTTTAGTCTTATTTCGTGCTTAAATCGGATTCGACCACGCAACAGTCCAGATATTTTTTACTTATACTTCAAATTTCAAACCAAAATAAATTAATAAATAAAACAAAACAAATAAATGAAATTAAAAAATGGACTTTGGACTTCATCTCTTATTTTTAGTATACTTTCATGAAGATACCCTCATAAAACCGATAGATACTCAATTTTTATCCGACATAGGAAATTCAACGTGACATTAAACCTCCAACTTGGGTGCCTGCTAGCAGTTTAATGAAGTATCTGAGCCAAATCTTGTTCAAGGTTTAAAACTAATTCATTTAGACAATCTCTTTTATGTATATGAATGTGAGAAAAACGCGTATATGTTCCGAATTATTATGATCTTATAGATACTATCCGTTTGAATCAGATGACATTTTGAAATAAAAATTCAAATTTAATGTGGCTCGAAGGAATCAAATGCCTGTTTATTGTCATTTAGGTTCAGTTCACTGGTGGCTAATTATTTGATATATATTTATCATTGTATATTTTAGAATATTCTCTTAAACTCTTCATAATTTAAACCAAATAGGCGGTATCCATGAGTTTTAAAGTAAACAGATTTTAAGCCGGAAGGTATTTTTTTTGTCATTTCAAATTGATGTTTTAACTAGCACTTTTACACCAGCTTCAAATAAATATACATTTAAAGTGGGGTTTTATTAATCATTCTAGTATGACGTCTCTCCAATTCTCGGTACAACCAACATATTCTCAAGGTAGTTTTATAAATTCCTACCAATTCTTGGTAAAACCAGCATATACTAAAGGTAACGTCATAGACAAACCACAGTACTTTGAATAATGTCATAGACAGTATCAAGCCGGTGTTTTACCTTGCCATAAACCAAAAACATATTTTACGGGGTTTGATGGCGTTTTCATACACCTACACTAAAACAATTTCATCTCCCTGGAGCCATTTAAGTGTCAACGAAATAATTCATGGGAGCCTGAATATAAACTGATTTAACATTGGGTTTGACCTTTAAGCCTATATTTTGGCCTCAATTACACTCTGTGTGAAAACCCATGGTAAATTCAGTATATATACAAGATGACGATATTCTTTTCTTAAATCAAGTAATTAATATTCAACTGTTAATACTCAGAAAGATTGTTTTTACTCAAAACAAGTATCATTTAGTATCATCCGGAGCACCTGATGTCACTCCCGGTTTTTATGGGAGTTCACACTGTCAGTGCTTTAGTTTTTCGTGTTGTCTTGTATATCATATTGTAACATTTTAGTTTTGTCTTCGTCAGTTATGTTTGTGCTACCGATTTGTCCTTGTGATTGTTTTCATTCTATAGAGATTTACAAAAAGCTTTTCAAAATTTCACCATGATACTGTTTGAGGGTTAGAGAAGAAACATGTATCATGGATCACATTGATTTTTGTCTAAGGGTTAGAAAATGACATTAACCAATCCGCTACCAAACAGACCTTTCAAATCACTTTATTCCTTACTGATAGTGTGACGGGTGTCGCTAGCGGGGCAGGACATGCTTACCCTTCCGGAGCACCTGATGTCACTCCCGGTTTTCATGGGAGTTCACACTATGAGTGCCTTAGTTCTTAATGTTATCTTTTTATTTCCGTGCATTGTAGCTGTCTCACGTCCTTGTTTTGTCTTTGTTTTTATCTGTTACCGTTTCTGCCATGTCTTTGGACTTCGATTTTTGTGGTCATCGCTTCCCTTGTTCCTTCGGTATTCTACTGCCGTTGTTTAGTAAAGCATTTGACAAAATAAGTAATTCAAATGATTTAAGTAATAGGTTAGTAAAACACTTACAAAATAAGTAAAAACCAATAATTAATTATTAAGTAATTTACTTAAAATGAGTATCAAACAATTACTAAGTAAAAGATTTTTTAGAGTGTGGCAACTGAAAGCTCCACTATCCATTACAACTTATTTTAGACCACCATTCAAAAAAAAAACTTTTGTGCAGGGGTTCCCCATATAATTATGGCAATAGGTATTGCTGAAATCACAACATTCCGAGTGCTCCTTCATAAAAAAAAAATTGGCAGGGGATCCTTTTATAATCTACATTTTTGTAATTTATATTATGAAGAAAAATATGTAGCAGAATACATTTTTTTCAAAGACTAATTGTTCTGGTTTGGTTTTCATAGCAACTGAAAGCCCCACTATCCATAACAACCCTTTTCAGACTACCATTCAAAAAATTTTTTGGGCAGGGGTCCCCCTTATAATCCAAGTAATACATATTGCTGCAATTAAATTATTCCAAGTCCCCTTTCAATAAAAAAAAAATTGGCAAGTGTTCCCCTTGTAATCTAGTTTATACATATTTTTGAAATTGTGACGAAAAATATGTAGCAGAATACCTCAGTGTTCTGATTTGGTTTCCATGGCAACTGAAAGCGCCACTGTCCATTACAACCCATTTCAGACCACTATTCAAAAAAAAAAAACTGGGCAGGGGTTCCCCTTATAATCTGGGCAATACATGTTGCTGAAATCGAGAAAATCCAAAAACAGTGTGTTGGTGTACATAATTAGAACTAAAAAATGAATTGAACACGTTCTAGCAATATAAATAGTACTATTGTATAAACAATAAAACTTTTTTAGCTGTTTTTTATCCGAATAATACGAAACATGTCATTTTAGGCTTTATTCCTGATTGTAATTTTTTGTTACATTTTTAGAAGTCGTGACTTTGACCATTGTTGCACAAACCTCAAAGTCGATAGGGTTCCTCCTCTGATCAAAAGTCATGTCTATGTCAAATTTCATTTTGATGTGACATGTGGTTCTCAAGATATCATGTGGAAACCAAAAGTTGAAGCCCGTACGCCCGGACACCCCTGACGCCCGGACACCCAGACGCCCGGACGCCCAGACACCATTCATCAAATTATAAGCCCAGTTCGACTTCGTCGCAACTCGGCTAAAAAATAGAAATGTAAATTGTCCACTCTGACAAACAATTTAACAGTGTGATAATGGTTGCATATTTGTTTCTTACCTATAGTTTAGCAGAGGATGGTTTTCCCGGCAATGACATGTATTGTCTATTCGTCCTTCTCCAAATGATATCTGGTGCAAAAATCTTATCGTCTGAAACAATAATGTCGGTCTGAACCATACGTTGTCATAGTTGTCAGTGTGTAATCCCATTTAAAATCTATGTCGGATACAGATCGCGAGCCTGGAAGTTATAGTTTAAGATTCGACTCAACCATAGACATATTTTCGAAAACCATTTTGATGGAAGGAGAAAAAACGGATAATTTACGGTTATACCTAAAAGATGAAAGACGCAAAATCAAGTGAAAATATTGGTAAAAAGCGGTAAGTCCAAACTTGTCAAATACACCGATGATACGGAAATAACGGTACCTATTTGTGAAATCAACTTCTTCCAAAGCACCAAAGGTCCGATTATTAAAAAGTAATGCACTTCTTTACACTTTGATGACACAGATTTATTTATTTTAGATCTTTATAAGATGTACACATATATTGAAGACTATCATCATATTTGGTATGTATTGACGCCTTGAAAAATGTTCGCTTCGTTTAACTGTCCAATGAACTTTTTGCGGGAAATGTGTACTATGACGACAGATTGATCTTTCTAAGAGGCGGACAACGTAATTCTGGCAAACAAACGATAACTTTTTTAGTTCGGTGACATATGATTTTTTTCATATTAGTGTAAAGAATACGGGTAGATTTAGTTATGACCTGATTATCGTTGAAAAATCAACGGTCAAATTTTTGTTATACGGATAATTTTTATTCCGATCTTGCAGATAATGTTTGGCGGGAATCAGAAAATGGTTATTTCTTAACACCCAAGAGTCATGCAAATAAAAGTTTTTAATCACGTATTGATCTATATTTCAGCCAGAAATAAGAATTTTGATTCTAGGTTTCAGAATAAAGAACTAGCATTCATTTAAAGAAAGTGTATTCTTGAAACACCGCCAACTTTGAGTACCATAGCGACAAAATTAAGGTAGCACAACAGTCTTCAGAAGAAAATTGTCAGCCCCTAAATTTAAATGACTATAACTATGTTATTTATTAAGATACAATAACAAATGAGGTATCAAATAAAAGGAAAAAGACAAAACTATATTTTGATGCTCATTTAAAGAGTATACCTTTTAAGTATTAATGTCAAAATTTCCATATTTGGCAAAAATTTGAGTTTTTGATATACTATTTTTAAAATGAAAATAACTTTTACATCTTAACAGATAACTGAATTCTGTTTGTTTAACCTGAAAGAACCATTTAAATGCAACAAAACCGTGTCTCAGATTTTTGATATAGGGTCTGGTTTGAAAATAAATTTATTTTAAATTTTGAAAAGGGAAAAAATTTTTAAGTTTAAATTGAAAATCAATTTATTTTCAAACCAGACCCTATATCACAAATCTGAGACATGGTTTTGTTGCATTTAAATGGTTCTTTCAGATAAAACAAACAGAATCCAGCTATATATAAAGATGTAAAAGTTATTTTCATTTTAAAAATATTATATCAAAAACTCAAATTTTTGCCAAATATGGACATTTTGACATTAATACTTACAACGAATACTCTTGAAATGAGCATTAAAAGTCAATTTAATTATTTTCCTTTTATTTGATGCCTCATTTGTCATTGTATCTGTACTAATAACAAAGTTACAGGCTTTCTAAGTAAGAGACTTAAATTTTTCTTCAGAAGACTGTTGTGCTACCTTAAGTCGATGACCCCCATTTTTTCGAATTTTGTTTTCCAAGTCACAAACTACTTTGTCACAAAATTTGAGAAAAAAATTAATATTAAAACTGAATAGGCAGTTTGGTCTTTAATATACAGATTTTATTTCATTGGTCATGGCCCAGGTTAGCCATAAATTTTTTGTGAATTTGTTTTTTTCCAATGACCTTTCGTGTGAGATATAACCAACCCAATAACAGTCACAAAACTAAAAGCACTAAAACAGTAGATTAATTTAAGATAGAAATCGTCATTAGCCATTTCTGTATGCCCAACTGAACTTCAAGTTGACCTTTCGGACAAAATTAAAGGTAAAGGGTCAAAAACCTTGATATTTGACATACTGGCTTGATATTCTTAATACTAAAAGCTCAACTCAAAATACAATAAACAGCTGCACCAAGTCGCATGATACGCCCGTCGTCACCCCTTCAAAACTTTAAGTGATTTAGGTAAAGGATTCCCAATTAAGAAGCACCTAAAACTGCCTAATTGAGCTTGATATCTCTTTAACAAATCAATCTGCAAAGTTTAAAGTGAGCTGATCAAAGTACTTATATGTAAGAGTGCGACATGTAAAAATTGCCTTAAATTTGACAAATAAAGTCCTATAACTCTTTCAAGAAAAATCAAAATTTCGCAAAAAAGTACACAGATTGTGAGGCCATCATACCCAATACATCTACAAAGTTTGAAGTGAATTGGCCAAAGGGTTGTCAAGTTAGAGGGCGACATGTAAAAAATTGCCTTAAAATTGACGAATTAAGTCCCATAACTCTTGCAAGAAAAATCCAAATTTCACGAAAAAGTATACAGATCGTGAGGCCATCATATCCAATACCTCTACAAAGTTTGAATTGAATTGGCAAAAAGATTGTCGAGTTAGAGCGCGACATGCAAAAAATTGCCTAAAAATTGACGAATAAAGTCCCATAACTCTTGTAAGAAAATTCAAAATTTCACGAAAAAGTATACAGATCCTGAGGCCATTATACCAAATACATCTACAAAGTTTGAAGTGAATTGGCCTTAGGGTTGTAAAATAGAGAGCGACATGTAAAAAATTGCCTAAAATTGACGAATAAAGTCCCATAACTCTTGCAAGAAAAAATGAAATTTCACGAAAAAGTATACAGAACCCGAGGCCATCATACCAAATACCTATACAAAGTTTGAAGTGAATCGGCCAAACGCTTGTCAAGTTAGAGCGCGACATATGAAACGGACGGACAGACAGATAGACGGATAGACGGACGGACGGACAATCGGACATCGGTATACCATAATACGTCCGTCACTAGACGGGCGTATAAAAATGATAGCCTCAACATCACTTTTTCATTAATGAAGTAATAATCTGACCTTCAAGACAAAGTTCAAGGTCAAGAGTTACCGTTACCAACAAGAACAAGCTAAAACAAGTTTTGGCCTATATTAAACATTGAGTAAATGCATATAAATACAAATACGTGGTAAAACCCAGCAATGGAACAAGGCTTTTTATTGTTGTTCTTCATCTTGAAGTCACCGTTAGTCTGAGTAACTTTGTCATTAAGAAAGTAATAATTTGACCCCAAAGATAAAGTTCAGGGTCAAAGGACACCAATTACGGTACATGACACATGGACTTCAATTTGTCCGTTTAAAATCCTACCTCAAATGACAAAAAAAGTAATAGCCTGCAAAAGTCTTTGTTACGAACAGAAGCACTTACATAGTGATTACCAAAGGGCATTCGCCACTTTGTAGCGGGGGCATTATTAGATAAATATTGATTAGGTTCATTGCCTTCTGTGTTTATCATTCATATTTGTGCATTCATAACCACTGATCATCAAGCGTTGATCGTTCTTACATGTAGGACGATGGGGTAAGACAAATTTCTCACCAATAAACTAAAACGAATTTCAATGTGGATCTCTCAAATGCAAATCATTTAAACGTGATTTCACCTTGAGGAATTATTTAACTTCTTACCCTTTTGGCATTGTGGCATTTTGCGTCTGTCTTCCGTTAACAGTATGTCAAAAGTGAAAACAGGTTGCCAAAATTACTAGCAAATCGTCCTTAAACTCTAGCGGGAATGATTATTTGCAAAGAATAATAACATTCCGGTTGCAACACGACGCTCACATTGCAAAATCACGTGATATGGTTTAAATCAAAGCTCCGATGGAGCTGAAACTTGAAAGCCCTGAAAATCTACACGTGGCAAAACTTCGTAGTCATCCAAAGAATTGCTGCATAGAAAATAACGAATTAATATGCTTTATTGGCCTTAGAGAACTGATGTGATCAAGGGGGGTAGAAAGTACAATTTATAAAAAGTGAATAAAAAATCACATGCAATTCCATAACCACGTGAATATGATCGAAATGGGGGTGTCCATTTCAACTCATGTGCTATAAAATAGCCAATCTAGGTAAACAAATACATTCGCCGATTTGAGTACTGATTCGATAATCACGAACATAACGTACAATTTATGTATATTAAGTTATTCCGTAATACATGAAAATAATCGGATTGTGTGATTTCGTATGCATGTCGATTCCATTGCTATAAATATGACACATGACACAGATAAACATGTTATTTTAATCTTTGACAAAGTTCTACGCGACAGTATTACTGGATTTATTCCAAGAGACAGGGACGTAAATACTGTGAATATTTATGTGTTGTATGTTAATATCAATTCTATATAACTACACCGCCAATATTTGACTTAAAAAAGGGATTTTGAAAGAAATTTACGCACTATATTTTGATCGGAAGTATGTAGCTCTTCAAATACGTTAATAGGACCGAAGCCTCACGTGACTTTCTCGGATGGTTTTAACAACTCTCAGCCTACAGCTTTCGAGTTAAAAAGGAGAACTGTCAATTTTGTTCTGATTGATTGCTACAGAATCAAGTAAATAGAGCTTATACTAGATAGGTCGATTTCTAAGTACTTGACCATTAATAGAAACAAAAACTACAGGAGAAGAAGTGAAGACTGTATCGCCTACCTAACCAGACACTTATCTTTATTTATATCCAACAACATACCGTGAAAGTCCTATTGTTCGTGGGGTTCCAATTTTCGTGAGTTTCGTGGATCGTTAAATCCACGAAATTAAGTAACCAACGAAATGCATTTTTGTTTCAATGCATAGATTTCGAAACCACGAATTTTAGTGCCAATGAAATAGTAATTTTTATGAAAACCACGAATAAAGGTACATTATATTATCCGAGTTCAAAGTTTCAGAGATGATCAAAATATTTTTTTCATAGGGCCAAATGTTAAAAAAATGATCAAGAATGTTAAGGTAGTGGACGAAATGAGCATTTTTTGTAAAGGATCTTCGACATGCCATTACTGTAAGTTTTTTTCTTTTTGGTTTAGTAGTTCATAGAAAATTGTGACACTATATGTTTTTCCAACAGGTCCAATGTTAAATTATGTTTCAGGCTGGCGGCTATCTTTCTGTTGCCACCTTTACTTCTCGCATTTTTTACCCCGTAGACCACTTACAACCACAGATTCGACTGCGCCTAGGACAAAATAACGAGTCATTTAAGGGCATATCCAACAGTTTCTTGTTATATTGTCATTTTTACAATTTTCAGATATATTGTGAAGCAAGTACCGAGGATTCCAAAAATGACAAGAAAATAATGGGTCACCGATCTTGTTTCCATGGAAATCGAGGCTAAAAATTGGTTATTTTTGCGTTTTTTAAAAGAAAATCACGTTCTAGTTTGAAAATAATGGATAAAATATTTTCAATCTGATCGATACCAAAGTGACAGAAAAACATAGTCAGGGTTTTAAAGATTTACAGAAAAAATAATTTTATATGAGAAAGTATTTTTATTCCTTCAAATTAATGAAAATGTAACCCTTGTAACGGTAAAAGTTCCATAAAATGTCCCCATTACAAATTTATGTTTACAATTTTTACAGACTTCTCATATTGTCGATTCTATGAAATTTTGATATCATGTATTTCTAACTAAAAAATCTCAAAAACCGCATAGGTCACCGAGTTTATTTCGGAGTAAATCATTAAAACATACAACGTTTAACAAATCTCCTATCGTGGCTTAGTCATTTTCGGACTATCGGATCTAACGAATATTGGTTCTTTGGTCTATCGGACTGGAGGAACATTGGAGTTTCGAAATATTGAACCTTCGGAATATTGGACAAACGATGTGAAACTCTGTTTGAACTATCAAATACCCACTATAATGTGACATTTTACATGCGTTTCACGACTGTTTTGAATGTCTTACTTTTATATAAACATTCATTCAGAAGTTTTTGTATTGCACTTATGCAGAACCAATTTTCACGAGTTTCAATGAGTTTTTTTTAGAAAGCAATTTACATATCATGTTTGAAAACTGTATGCAATTTGCAGTAACAAGTTATTGATCGTGAATCCAAAATTTGGATTTCGGACTCGGCAGTCTAAATGGATTTACCTTTTGGGTACTGACTATTCACCGGCAGATATAATGAATAACTTAATATAGACGTTACTGTAAACTCAGTTTTTACAGAAGGGCTATTCGACAACTTATGTCTCTTCAGTATATGTATTGAAGTAATGAAAACCCTAGGACTAAAAAATGTCAATGTATTTCTTATCTATGTACAATTGCTCTCGAGGTGAGCCTATGATTACTATATAAATATATGTGTGTGTGTGTATTGGTGAAAGAGATTATCTTCAAATGATAATGATCTGAAAATATTAATTTGTATTATGTAGGCCTTCCAAAACAGTTCGTTGCTACAAATTACTCTGGGTGGATTGTCATCGTTTGTATTAAAATCCCAAATTGGTCAATATAAAAATTGTTGCAGTAGAATCTGGTAAAATATAATTATGTTTATCTAATTTTAAAAAGACGCAGGATAAATTGCTCAAAATTGAATGAAATTTGACAGGAAGGTTACCTAGCATTTTGTACCAACGAGTTTGGTCTTAAAATGTCAAAATGGCAACCGTTACCATGGAAACACAAAAACGGCGACAAAAATATCAAATTGTTCCACGTTGAATGAAAATGGAGATTATCATGAACTAAGGTTCAAAGGGGAAATAAATAATTAAATAAAAGGGATGAAAAGGGGGAAAATAAGATTTGAATGAAATAGTGAGATAATCTTTAAAAAAGGGAATACTGCACGCACTAGGTTAAGAAATAAGAAATAATTAACACACGAAAAATGTGGGAAAAGGGCAAGCACCCTAGAACAATCAAAGTTTTCTCCCTTACTATACAATGAATACCGACGTAATAAAAGACACCATCAGAACAAGCTAATGGGGACTTCCTGTTTATTTATAAATTCATTCATGCATCAAAAATACTTGTACAAAATGGTAGTATTTTATTTTGGCGAAAGGTGCTCATGACTGATACAATATGGGTCGCCGACAACTTATAATAGCAGACCCTAAAATTATTAAGTCGCCCAAACGAAGTTTGGCGACTTATTGTTTTTGCTCCGTTTCTTATTATTAAGTCGCCCAAACAAAGTTTGGCGACTTCTTGTGTTTGCACCGTTTCTTATTATTAAGTCACCCAAAGTGACTTATTGTTTTTACTGTTTCTTATTATTAAGTCTCCCAAACGAAGTTTGGGAGACTTATTCTTTTTGTTGCGTTTCTTATTATTAGGTCTCCCAAACGAAGTTGGGAGATTGTTTTTGTTGCGTTTCTTATTATTAAGTCCCCAAACGAAGTTGGGAGACTTATTGTTTTTGTTGTGTTTCTTATTATGTCACCCCAGACTTTGTCGGGGTGACATGTTGTTATTCTACGTTTCTTCTGATTATTATTATTATTCTTATTATTCTTCCAATAATTCTTGTCCGAGCGATTATTTTGAAATGGCTGGATGGGTTGTTTTCAAACTTTGCACAAAGTTGGACCACCATCTGAAGTTGTATGCTGTGCATTCAAAATTTTCAAAATGGCCGCCATTTCCAAGATGGCCGCCAAAATACGTCAAAATTTCAACGTTGTCCGAATTCAACGAAAATTGATTTCTAGGTAGATTTTGAGGCTGCGAACATGATGGAATCATCGAATTAGTTGTCTGGGGTGACATCTGCTATTGCTTGCAATTGCAAATCTAGTTTTTATTCTTCTTTCTTTCTTTATTCTCGTCCGTATGAAGTTGTCCGAAGCGGATCTCAGAGACCATCAGAACTTTGAAACTTTGTGGGAAGTTAGCCCCATATATCTAGTTGTGCAAGAGACAAAAATTTTTCAAAAGGGGGTTCATTAAGGGTACATTTGGGGGTTCAAAAAGGGGTGGGGTCGCCAATGTTAACCCTATGGGAAAATGAAATTTTGGATATTTTTCACCATATTTCTCACTCTATCTCAAAAACGTTTAATGCTAGCTCCATGAAACTTCATAGGAAAGATGTTTGTAATGTAAGGAAGGGTTAAACAGCATTGGAAATTTCAAAATAGCTTTGGTTGTCATGGAAACAAAACAAAAAAATAGAAATTTTGAGAAAATAGTAGTTTATGCTAATTATTATTTTGATTACAGCAATACATATCACATATGTTATAAGGGGAACCCCTGCCAAAATTTTGTTTGGAAAGAGGTATGAAATTGGGTGCAATGGACAAAAGAGAACTTGTTTGTCATGGAAACAAAACCATAAATGTATTTTTTTGTAGAAAAATTGAGTTTTCTGCTTAAAAAATGGAATTTTGAGAAATATGTATTACATAGGTTATAAGGGGAACCCCTGCCCAAATTTTCTTTGGAAAGAGGTCTGAAATTGGGTTAAATGGACAAAAGAGCATTTGGTTGCCATGGAAACAAAACCATAAACTTTTTTTTTCAAAATCAGGTTTTCTGATAAAAAAGAAGGAATTTTGAGAAATATGTTTTACATAGCTTATAAGGGGAACCCCTGCCCAATTTTTTTTTTTGGAAATGGTCTGAAATAGGATGTAATGGACAAAAGAGC
>MJUU01062488.1:0-10901 GCA_002080025.1 Modiolus philippinarum
GTCATTTGGTCCTTTAATTACGGTAATTCAGGCTTATTTTCCGTGCAGTAAGACTTGTATAAAAACACTAAATAATGGAACTAGAGAAACTCCCTCGTGAATAAGAGACAAAGTTTCCTAGCAGATAAACTACAAATAAACAGTATGATTATTCCTTTGATAGATTAATCGACACGAGTCACTAGGAACTCGTCCCTTTCAGCTAATGACATTCTACCAGTAACTGGCACTTGCACGTAACTGGCCGAATGTTATTTAGACACTCAACTGAATTTACATCAGCGGACATAACATGGTCGTATGTCAATAGTCAATTTTTTTTATATCTCGAATTAAATAAATGAATATAGCTATAATCCAGCATTACATATACAAAAACGCCAAATAAGGGATATATCGGAAGTTGTAAGTATGTGTTATCTGGATTTTGACATCTGTATATCGTAAAATATGAGCCAGAATATGAAGCTCAGGGGCGAGTGAGCGCAGCGAACGAGCCCCAAGCTTCATATTCCGGCGAGCGGGATGATATTTTACAATGTTCCAGCTTTCAAAATTCAGATAACTTGTTTATCGTCTTTTATTTCTTATTTCTATACAATAGTTTATTAGGTTTTGTATCAAATTCTCCCAAGGATGTGCGGGAAATGAGGTTCATTCTTTTTTAGAAAATGGGAAATCTTTTATAGTTTTATTATGACTTCACAATATTTTTTGTTAGCTAAGGTTATTAAATTTAGAAATTTTTTGATCGAAATTAAGTCGGTTTTTGCATTTCCAAACCTCCCATTGTTTACATTTGTCTTCCAGTTCCTAGGCACTTTTATGACGTCCCAATGTAAACAAAATGGTGGCTCTGCTGAAGTTATCAGCTACCTAGTTTCCGTATTTTTTCGAACGTCTCGTTTTTGCTCTTGTGTATAAGTGATGGTAATTTGTTTACAAAATAAAAATTGGAAAATAAATAGATTCTTTATCCAATTAAGATTTATTTCTTGCGAAACGGATAGAAAGAACATTGCTTGTCAAACATTGGGAGAATTACCTTGATAACTCCAGGTCAACCTCTTGATAAGTTCGGGTCAACCGGATATGGCTTGTGTGGAAGGGCTCTGCAAGCTGAGATAGGCGTAGGGAAAGACGATAATAATTTTTATCATAATCACATTTTAAGCAACACAGATAAAAAACAGAACTGAAATAGCCCAAGTACTTTGATAATTTTAACCATTTAAAAATGTCCATGAAAAACGCAAATTATTGGGTTTTACCACAAAATAGCGATTTTCAACGTCAAATATCTCAAAAAGCAAGTCATAAAGATATGTTTTTCTTTGCATATTTGGAATCCTTATATCAAATATTATATTATATCGGTTTTCTTGAAGAAAATCAATATGGGATCTTTACTGTATCTTATGCCCTTAATATTGAACCCTGCGGAAAACACATTCAAAGATCCTTACATCTGAAACTACTTTTCCTACTGGAAACAAATTTGATCACAATTGTTCTTTGATGGCTCACTTTGAAAAATGTGTCAAGTCAGTCCATATAAGATCAAAGAGAGCGGTCAGCGGGAAGAAACGTTTAACATAGGACTTTTCGGAAAATGCATACAAAGTTCATCTCCTCTGACACATAGGGCCATATTACATCGATTATTATTTTCATACAACATGTACAAGAAAATGAGACCTTTTATCATCTAGAATATTTGTACTGTTTATGACAACCTTGGACCAGGTGATCTAGAGGCTCTTGGGACCCCCGGTTGTTTTTAGAGCGAGCCAAAACAATCGATGAGCAAGCCTAAAACAGCTGTTTTATTAAGATCGATTATTTGACTGGTCACTATGCCAGCACTTTTGAAGTTTGAATTCGCTCGAATTTATATAAATACCCTTGCAATTACAAGGCGATCATAACTTTGTTAACTGATTGCCTTTTAGTGCAGTAATATGTAAAGCACATGTAATTTGATTATAACTGGATTTTCTTCCTTTATTTATTTTTTTGGGGGGCAGGGGCATATTTGTCAAAGAGCATGAGCTGCTTGCCATCAACAGGGAAGACTTATCCAACTTATACATGTATTTTGGGATGAAATCTAAATATATTCTATGTTTTGATCAATTACAAAACAAGAATTAATGTTTTACTGATCATATATACCCTCTCTCCGGCAATTCATCACCACCACAAGTACACATTTAACTATAATAGGTTCATTTTATAGAAGAAAATAATATTTAAATACGAGAAGGAAGACAGTGAAGTGTCTTTCTCCTTTTTCATGCCCCCTGTCTTTTTTCCCATTTTTTTTCTCTCCTCTCCCTTTCTTGTCCCTTTTCTTCTTTTTCCAGCCCCTTTATCACGGTCTCCCTATATACTGGCCACCCCCACAAATATGAGAAAACTGAATGAAATGTTCTAATTATATATCTGAAAATGAGAAAGCGTATTACAATTATGGGGAAACAACTATGATACTATAAAGGGATTTGATAAAAATTAAACCTTTATTTTCTTTTAGAAAACATAAAGAGGACTAGAAATGCCCGTAGTAATGAGCTGTTTACGAGTAACCCCATATTTAGATGTCAAATGTTCATATCTATTATAAAACCTTCAAAAATGTATTCATCAACTTATGAAATCTGATACCCCGTTGTGATGGTAAGGTTACGCTCATTAAAATTGTCGAGAGTAGAACAAACTCGTGCGAATCTTACCAGTTGAGAAATATACACCCCGTAGGAAAGAGCTAGAGAAATGTCCCCCTTAAGAAAAGGGAAATTACTAATAGTGAAATCAAAATCATCACGTTTATCATGTTTTAGTTTTTATTTTACCTGAGTCAATAATGACAGTTAGATCAAGAAAAGGGCCGCATTTGGAATAATTGTTAGCTTTATTTGATTTCATTTTTTGCGGGTAAATAATGTCTACATAATATAAAAACTTGGAATAGTCTTTAGTTAGGATTTCGCCAATATACCTGCTATTATTATTTAAAATAGAAATAACTGTTTTGTATGGTTTCCTTTAGGAGTTTTTCATGAAGTCTCGTCCGTAAAAGAAAAGAAAAGGATCTGCAATTAGAGGTTCACAATTTGTACCCATGAGAATACCTATGACCTTTTGATAAATAGTGTTGCCAAAACGAACAAAAATATTATTCGGCAAAAGATAGAGTGCATTAATCATATCATAACTAATAACTAAATAACGAAGTCACTGTGAATTTGCTTTCTGCATATGCGCATTTCGACAACTTATTTTTCTTCAGTGCAGATAAAATCTAAACGTTTGGAAGACCATAAATTCTGAAAAAAAATTCTAAAAACTTGATAGAGAACGGATAACCAATATGATCTAAATGTAAAGCCAAAATCAGCTAAGGACAGAGCTTTGCATGAGGGAGATACTCCAAAGTTTTCAACAAAATCTACAAAAATTTAGATATTGTGAGTTTCCAAAAATAATCGGCTTTCGGGTCAGCACCGAAGTACTGACTACTGTTTGTAATGAAGGGTTCTATTTTTACTATCTGAAAACGGGAAAATTCATGTTCTTTTTTTCTAAAATCGAGGGCAAAGACTTTTGGACGCCAACGACAAATTGGAATTTTCGTCAAAATCGAAATTGATTTGAGTAAGCTGCGTAAAATCATTTCCTGTCTATCATTTTGAAAGAAAAAGGTGTCACAGACGGACGTACGGATCACTATATACCTTTTCCTAACGAGACTGGGGTATAAATGAATAAAAAAAAATGTAAATGAATGTTTAAAATACATGTTTATTTTTGATAATAATTTTATCCCTGTCTCTCGAAATGCGATCTCTTCGTCCAACCAAAAGAAAATCAAATGGTACGAGCCTTATAGTTGGTATAGGCCCGACAATCAGAAAAACAAATTCTGTAGTAGATAACAAAATACTTAAGTTATCGTATAATTTAGTTTCTGCATATGAGCATTTCGACAATTGATGTCTCTTCAGAGTAGATTTTGAAATCCGTAAACGGAAATATGTGTAAAACCTAATAGAGAACAAATTACAGATAGTTCTGAATAGAAAAGTCAAAATCCGCTAAAGACAGAACTATGCAGGAGGGGGATACTCCTTACATTTGTACAAAATTTCCTTAAATTTAGATATTCAATTTCTCATTTGAAGTACTGGCTACTGGGTTGTTGAATGCCTTTAGGAACTAACACTCCACAGGAAGAGGCATCGGCCCAGTGGTAATAAATAACAAAATACCAATAAAAGTAGTAGATAATTCTTCAACCTGAATTTTAAATTGTCTACATTAATTGTTCATTTGCCTTGTAATGTTTACATTTCAATACAAAGCATAATATATTATTTACAGAGATATATTGGATTTTCAGATTCCCTATGTTAGGTTATATTCTGTAATTTTCTGTATCCTTTAGTACTGAGAAAATAATGTTGAATAAATCATGACTACATGAATGCTACTTTAACTGAAGAAATGCTTAATTTACTATGTACATAATATTGTGGTCTTCCGTCGTCATGGGGAGACCAACTTGGGCTTAACGCATTTAGCACAAAGCTTCAATTGCGCTTCCATTGACATTATGAATATTTCTTCTCCGAAATTACGCCATCGCAGGTCACATTGCGTAAGAGTGAAATATACTAGTAATATAAAAAAACAAACGTAAAAACCTCGTAAATGTTAAAGATTTGTATACCGTTTTTAAAAACAATGGGTCTCACGGCTTGTTTACTAAACTTTGCTAAGTGCCTGTTAATCATCTTCACAAAATCGGTTTGGAGTGTGATACCATGTCTGTATATAGCCTGTTCTATTAATGTTCTAAAATTATTGATGTTTTCTGCTATCATCGGCTTAATCCGAGAATCGACAAACCCGATGAACATGTAAAACAATTTTTGAAAATAAAATATATAAATAAAGGAATTGATTTAATCGATATCGCAGGCATTTTTCGGGACCCTGATATTCAAAAACTTGTTCCCATTTATTCTGACAACTAGGACATGCCTGTCATTTCCTTCACTTACAAAAAGCCTACTAATTTTTTTTTTCAATTACTCTTCTATTACCTATGATTCTAATTTCGAGAAGAACTACCCCAGCAGCAGAGACTGTTCCACGTCGCCATATCGCTATGACCCATGTATTATCGGGTAACTTGAACATCATCGATGATAAAGAAGTTAGAAAATTCTTTAGAAAGGGGCTTAAATATTACCCACCTTCGAAAATAAACTGGCAAGCATGTTTGATTTCATTAAAGACGCAGTTACCGATTATTGTTTAAAATGGTGCAAACGAGTCAACAGATTTACGTTTAAATTAAGGGATCTTGGCAATAAATATGAGTTTGTACTAGTCTATAAAGCCTCCAACAACGTTGCTATCTTTTGAAAGAAATATTACATTGATGGCCATCAAATTAAACCAGCAAAGCCAAACGTACTAATTAAGACGTAAATACATCAACCAAACACCACTACAACGATACGGATATGCTCACAGTTCCAACTAAAACTAACACGTTGCCTACTATGTACTGGGGTCCTATGCTTAACAAAAATCCCTACAAATATCGTTTTATTTCGGCATCAAGTAACTGTTCTACCACTAATTTATTCATCCATTTAACCATTGCATTCACCTGCATCAAAGAGTTAGTTATTAAATACTGTGAAAAAAACTTACCAAAACTCTGGTGTAAATTACTTTTAGAGTGTAACAAATTCCACTGATAAACTTAAATCAATAAAAACACCAGTTTCGTCTATTGACAGTTATGAATTTTCTACACTTTACACTACCCTTTCACTTAAATTAATAAATCTAAATTGGGACAACTTATTAAATGGTCTTTCATATAAATTTTTCTGGTCTACAGTTCATTTGATGTTATAAAAAGCAAGGATTCTACTCCAACATCACTTACAAAAATCATTTTTCCTGGACTTGCGATGACATGATTAAGGATGGTCACTCCTCAAGTTTATCATATCAAGGTTTTCAAGTTATTAATTTTATTTATTAGAACATCAATCATATATCATTTTAAGCAAAACAAAAAAAAATAATAATGATAATATGTCAGTGTGCCAGTTTTTGAAATGTAAGCTCCTAAAGTTTTGGCGGGAAACCAAAGGTCTCTAGACTTCATTCTCTTTACATTAAGGCAATAAACCTTTCAAGTGCAATGAAGGAATATCCAGAATTTTATCAAATTTTGTCATAATCCTATCAAAGGTGTATGCAATCATATTTTGAAAAGAAAAGTGTAGGTCAGTGTGCAAAATTTTCTTATGCATCTTGGTGGATAAAGTAAGAGATTTCCGAAAGTCCGAGACAGTTTCAAAACCTGAGGGGTGACCATCCTTAAGGCACTGAAGCATTTGCTAGACAGCATTTTTGTTCATTTTGGCAACATCATTTATCCAAAATGAAATTTCATGGGTACAAACTGTGCACCTCTCATTGCAGATCTTTTCCTGTTCTGTTACAAACGGGACTTTATGAAAAAGACTACAGAACGGAACCATACAAAACAGTATCGACTAATTGCAATTTTCAACGATAACAGAAGGTATATCGACGATATCCTTACTATTGACAATCCCCAGTTTTTAGACTATGTCGACCTCATTTACCATCAAGAACTGAAACATGATATAGCAAACAATAATTCTAAATACTGCCCATTTCTCGACGTACCTATCATTTATGACTCTGGAAAAATTAAAACTAAAATTTATGATAAAAGGAATGATTTTGATTTCACTATTACTAATTTCCCTTTTCTTGATGGCGACGTTCCTGTAGCTCCATCATACGGGTTGTATATATCTCAACTGGTACGATTCGCTTCGCACGCGTCTGTTCTACTCTTGACGACTTAAGTGAACAATGAGGTTACAGATTTCATAGATTGATAAACACTTTTAAGAAGTTTGATAGAAGATATTAATTTGATATCTAAGTATAATGAGACTCGTGAATAGCTTATAACTAAGGGCATTTCTCACCCTCGTTTTTACGGAAATGTTGTTAAAAATGTCAAAAACTGATAAAACAAATCCAGAAAAAATGGGTTGTAACTTACATTCTTTACGAAAAAGAGGATATTTACCAGATATTCTTCATGATTCCGTTAAATTACCTTTGGAATCCAATGAACTGAAAATTTTACAGTTATACTGGCCTCTCACTGATACTGCCGATGTCTACTGAAATATACACAACAATAAAGTTAAGGACCATATTCATTTAAACTCATGTATCTTTATTTTCGTGTTGAAGCCTGAGCAAAACCACTAATCCGATCAACATGAAATTTTACACAGTGTTTACACATATCATTGCGAATATTTTCAACTTTTCAAAAATTCTCATTTTTGAGAATCAAAAACTCATGATTTTGACATTTTTATCGAGTTGTTTAATCTTTTAACTTTCTTCAGACTTTGAATATTTTAAAAATTGTTGAAAAATGGCAAAGAAATGGGCACTCAAGTTTGAAACATCAAGACACGGAAAATGTGGAAGAAAAAGGTTCATTTAATCGGTTCCTGACATTAAATTGATTTTTAAGGCGGATAAACTTTTGGGGTGAAAATGCAAATTTGTGGGCCTCGGACTTAGGAAATTTTAGTCAAATGTCATTGTTTCACACTTTTTTCTAAACCGTTGCAGATATTGATCTGATATTTAGAAAACATATTTTACGATTTTTGCTTGTGTAATAAAGCCTTGTACTACCGGTAGGGGACTTGGTTTTGCCTTGCAATACGATCCACACTTGTTCTTATAAATCAACAAAACATTTTTTTATAGTGCCAACAGCAAACTTTACAAAATTTCTTTGACAAAGTTTTGGGCTATTACTTATATCTTCACTGGCAGGTCCTTTCCTGGGGATATTATCAAAGTTCGTGCGGCGAGAATCGTATCACAAAACGACAACAACAGACATAACATAAAATGACTGGTATACAAGATGGAAAACTAGGAGGTGTCAAATACACGATGGAAAGTTCGCGTGTAGATATCTGGTTTACTTGCAACTAGGAACACAAAGAAACCAAAATGTTTTAAATGACCTTTGAACATATCAAGAATTAAAGTGAGATAGAAGTTGGATTGCCAACCCTTATTCCAGAATTACGGCACAGAAAATTTAGACATGCATACAGATGAACTACACTGACCTAATTAAAAACCATTAAAGAGGTCAGGTGCGCCGGTAGTGAAATCATTTCCTGCTTCTTATAAGACAATCGCCGTGTTGAACATGTCAATTCCACTGTAAGGTCAAATCCAGTAGTGGAAAACCATCAGCTTTAGCTGTTAAGGGAATATCTGTTGTCAGCCGAAGAATGTCTGCAGAGACGACTTCAAGTTATAAGTAAAATACTCTCGTATACATGTAAGTAGCATAACATAGAATGTAGTGCAGTTTAGGACCCAAGAGGGCAATACAGTCTATTGAGATCCTCTTGTTTATGAGACATTGTTAACTCCTTTTTATCAGATAGTGAACAAAGAAATTGGAAATTAACACTATCGTATTAATACAGTTATTTATAAATAAGGAAGGAAAGGAACAGTACAAAATTTATGTTTGAACATTTTGAAAATGGGTGCAGATTTGTTTTGAAAGACTAATACCCTTTAATGTTATTTAATTTTTTTTTTTAAACATACATCTACACCTAAGTTACATATTTTTTTATTTTATTTCTTTTCATTTTTTTATTTTAATTGATATATTTTTTTGTACTTTTATGGTAGTACAAGACACCTTTTCGATATCATTGAATATCTGTTCAACGTTGTGTTTGAATTTTTGAAAGTAAAATATGTGGTATGTCCTGCCTTTTTGGTATCATTTTATACCATAACTCAGGTCTTAGTGAAACGAAACGTCTTGATATCGACATTGTTGGCGACGTTCCTGTAGCTCTATCATACGGATTGTATATATCTCAACTGGTACGATTCGCTTCGCACGCGTCTGTTCTACTCTTGACGACTTAAGTGAACAATAAGGTTACAGATTTCATAGATTGATAAACACTACTAAGAATTTGATAGAAGATATTAATTTGATATCTAAATATAATGAGACTCGTGAACAGCTTATAACTAAGGGCATTTCTCACCCTCGTTTTTACGGAAATGTTGTTAAAAAATTTCAAAAACTGATAAAACAAATCCAGAAAAACTGGGTTGTTACTTACATTCTTTACGAAAAAGAGGATGTTGACCGGATATTCTTCATTATTCCGTTAAATTTCCTTTGGAATCCAATGAACTGAAAATTTTACAGTTATACTGGCCTCTCACTGATACTTCCGATGTCTACTGAAATATACACAACAATAAAGTTAAGGACCATATTCATTTAAACTCATGTATCTTTATTTTCGTGTTGAAGCATGAGCAAAACCACTGATCCGATCAACATGAAATTTTACACAGTGTTTACACGTATCATTACGAAAATTTTCAACTTTTCAAAAATTCTCATTTTTGAGAATCAAAAACTCATGATTTTGACATTTTTATCGAGTTGTTTGATCTTTTAACTTTCTTCAGACTTTGAATATTTTAAAAATTGTTGAAAAATGGCAAAGAAATGGGCACTCAAGTTTGAATCATCAAGACACGGAAAATGTGGAAGAAATGGGTTCATTTAATCGGTTCCTGACATTAAATTGATTTTTAAGGCGGATAAACTTTTTTGGTGAAAATGCAAATTTTGTGGGCCTCGGACTTAGGAAATTTTAGTAAAATGTCATTGTTTCACACTTTTTTCTAAACCGTTGCAGATATTGATCTGATATTAAGAAAACATATTTTACGATTTTTGCTTGTGTAATAAAGCCTTGTACTACCGGTAGGGGACTTGGTATTGCCTTGCAATACGATCCACACTTGTTCTTATAAATCAACAAAACATTTTTTATAGTGCCAACAGCAAACTTTACAAAATTTCTTTGACAAAGTTTTTGGCTATGGCTTATATCTTCACTGGCAGGTCCTTTCCTGGGGATATTATCAAAGTTTGTGCGGCAAGAATTGTATCACAAAACGACAACAACAGACAATACATAAAATGACTGGTATACAAGATGTAAAACTAGGAGGTGTCAAGTACATGATGGAAAGTTGCGTGTAGATATCTGGTTTACTTGCAACTAGGAACACAAAGAAACAAAAATGTTTTAAATGACCTTTGAACATATCAAGAATTAAAGTGAGATAGAAGTTGGATTGCCAACCCTCATTCCAGAATTACGGCACAGAAAATTTAGACATGCATACAGATGAACTACACTGACCTAATTAAAAACCATTAAAGAGGTCAGGTGCGCCGGTAGTGAAATCATTTCCTGCTTCTTATAAGACAATCGCCGTGTTGAACATGTCAATTCCACTTTAAGGTCAAATCCAGTAGTGGAAAACCATCAGCTTTAGCTGTGAAGGGAATATCTGTTGTCAGCCGAAGAATGTCTGCAGAGACGACTTCAAGTTATAAGTAAAATACTCTTGTATACATGTAAGTAGCATAACAGAGAATGTAGTGCAGTTTAGGACCTAAGAGGGCAATACAGGCTCTTGAGATCCTCTTGTTTATGAGACATTGCTAACTCCTTTTTATCAGATAGGGAAACAAAGAAATTGGAAATTAACACTATCGTATTAATACAGTTATTTATAAATAAGGAAGGAAAGGAACAGTACAAAATTTATGTTTGAACATTTTGAAAATGGGTGCAGATTTGTTTTGAAAGACTAATACCCTTTAATGTTATTTAATATTTTTTTTTTTTTGAAAATACATCTACACCTAAGTTACATATTTTTTT
>MJUU01062488.1:14108-25660 GCA_002080025.1 Modiolus philippinarum
ATAATTATATTAAGTCTGTTGACCATGCTTCAAACAATGTTGCTATCGTGTGAAAGAAATACTATATCGATGTCCAACAAACGAATTGAACAATTCAAAAACTTCAGACGTACTAACTGGGACAAAAAAGTAAACAAAACAACATTATAACGATACAGATATACTTAAAGTTCCACCAAAAGTTGTCATCTTGTGTTCTAATTATATCGATCCATTTAACTAGTTCACTTAGTTGTATGACGGAGTTGGTCATCAAATACATGTACTGTGAAAAACATTTGGAGGTATTTTTTGGAAGTTTTAGATAAACTTAAACCAATTCAAAAACCAGTCTATTCCATTGAGAGTTAAGATTTTTTCCTCACTTTAAGCATCACTTTCATATAATTTGATTTAATCTTAATTTGGACAACTAATGGATTTAAAATTTCCTTGTCTGCAGTTCATTTCTTCTAACAGAAAGCCAGGATTCTTCTCTAATATTACATACAATAATCAATGTGGTGATATAATTAATGCCCAAACCTTTTGCTGGACAACATTTTTTGTTCGTTTTGGCAACGCTATTTATAAACAGGTCATAGTTATTCCCATGCGTACAAATCGTGCACCTCTTATTGCAGATCTTTTTCCGTGCTGTAATGAACAAGACGTCTAAAAGGAACCATTCAAAACAGTGAAAAACTTATTTCAATTTTCAATGATAACAACAGTTATATTGACGATACATTCCCCTGATTTTAAATTACGTTAACATCATTTCCAAACAAGAACTGAATTAAATAAAGCTAACCATGATTCCAAATACTGCCCTTTTCTGGATCTTACTATTATTATTGACTCTAGTAAAATAAAAACTAGAATATATAACATAACTAAAATAAAAACTAAAATATTTGCTAAAAGGGATTATATTTGATTTCACTATTACTTATTTCCGTTTTCCTGACGGCCACATCCCTCTTGCCCTATCATTTGGGGTGTATATTTCTTAACTAGTACAATTCGCACGCGTTTGTATTACTCTTGACGATTTTAATGAACATACCTTAATATTACAGCTTATTTCTTACAACATGGTTACATAATTCGTAAGTTGTTGAATACATTTAAGAAGTTTTATACTAGATATGAACATTTGATACTTAAATATGGCGTTTCTCGCAAACAGCTTATTATTAAGGGTATTTCTAATCCTTTTTTCTACGGAAAAGTTGTTACAAAATGCAAGAAAGGCTGGGACGCAACTTACATTTTTACGTAATACGGAATATCGACAAGATACTCTGCTTGCATCAGTTATCTAGTGACTTTAAAATTTACATACATACTGGCCTCCCATTGATACTGCCAATGTCTACTGAAATAAATGATGATTCTTGAACAAATCCTCTTGGAAATTTTGAGTTTGATTTTCTTCCGTATTGCAACTGTGTGTTACCAGCAGACCAGTCTCATTGAGCTAGTCGGCAGTGTAGCGGCGAGCACCCCTTGACCCATTTTTCAAAATTACGTATTGTCATTTTCTCTCCTTTCAAGATTGTGGTCATAGAGTTAGTAGTCTACTTTACTCCATGACCATGCTAGTTCCCTGGCAGATTGTGGCATGAAATTATAATTTTCAGCCATTTTAGGTGTTTCCTGTATTCCCTTTTATTTCATTCCAAATGGTGAGCAGCATATACATCTGATTCCTGTTTAGCCTAAACTAGATAAAAAATTGTAAAATTCATGCATTTTAAATTAAAAAGGTATTGATGAATAGTAGGATTTGTCCTTATACCTAGATTATCCGGAGAGATCTCATTTATTAAGAAAAACAGAGTCTGAGCAAAATGTAGTAAGAATTATTGTCCATTTATAGGAGTCAACCAAATCTCTTGACCAAATGTGTACATTGATAAGTTAAGAGCTTATCACTCAGTGAGCAATATTTCATAATGAGTTAATGAATTCAAATCAAAATGATAAAGATTAAGGCACAACAGGAGGCATAAACAGAGGTATGTATTGGCCTATTCCTGAAGAGGTTGTTTCCTGGCGGTGAGTTTCAATCTGAAAAGATAAAGGAACAGTAGAAAAAAGATTCTTGGTCCGAGTACAAAACAACTAAAATAAATTTATCTGGTTCGTTTATTTCATATGACATCATTTGCTGTATTGTACCACTCGTAATTCGAAAATTTGAACAAAGCATGGCCCAATGTTTTTTGTATAAAATAGCACCAAGCATCCACGTATCCCTATTGTTCGATGGACCTTACACTAATTAATAGTGTTTCGGCAGCTTTGTAACAATTTCTAGGGATGGTTATATTCGTCTTTGTAGTCGGAATTAAAAGTTAATCTAGGTCTGCTCTCATCAGGGGTCCCCTAGGTAACTTTTAAAAATATGTCTTTATTATTTGATTTTTGCTGAAGTCAAAAATTCGGATAAATATCGTTGTCCTTTTATATACGGAATAATAGATTTTTCTTGTCAAAATCTGTATCATCTAATTGCGATAGATGTCAATGTTTCAAATGATCCTTCTTAATGAATTGTACATTGGTGGTTGCGTATGAAAATTTGACCTGTCTTGAACTAATATATCAGACATACCACGATTAATTTCACATTCTAAGTAGCCTCGATTAATGAAATTAACCTTGAACGTGTTGAATATTTCGTTACGGTCTTTTATATTATGAGTGTTTCTAATACATCGTACTGTTTTTCTTTTGATGAAAACTGTAAAATTCGATTCCGGGTAATTCAAATTGTGCGCAATTTGGAAAAATTCTTCAAATTTTTCTAAGCGGAGCATCGTCTCTTTATCGGAGTTGAAAATTCGGTCTTTAGTGAGACAAATCTATTTGATAAGGTACATAATATATATGCTGTTTCTTAGACGCTGTTTACTAATTCTCTATTCGGTATGATTTCAACGGATTTTGGGTCCATCGAACAATAGGGATACTTGGATGCTTGGTGCTAATTATACAAAAAACTTTGAAAATGTTTCGAAGCAATTATGTAATTAATGTCCATAAATACAATTTGATGTAACCACGTGCATCTAGATAACGCCAACCTGCCACGTGACTTTCCGTACAGGCATGTAGAATTGTACTGTAGTATAGTCTAACATTTAACAGAAAGGCAAGACGTTTCATTTGAAGATAGAATTCTACGTTACAGAAAAAATCTGCACGGCTTCCGTAAAAATAGAGGAAAAATATTAAGAGCCAAGCAGTGCGTTTTACTAGCGAAAGAGATAAAATCTATACCGAATGTCGATTGAAATCTGTTGAAATCATACCGAATAGAGAATTAGTAAACAGCGTCTAAGAAACAGCATATATATTATGTACCTAATCAAATAGATTTGTCTCACTAAAGACCGAATTTTCAACTCCGATAAAGAGACGATGCTCCGCTTAGAAAAATTTGAAGAATTTTTCCAAATTGCGCACAATTTGAATTACCCGGAATCGAATTAATTTAAAATCAAAATAATTGTTAAAGCAACTACGTTTTTACAGTTTTCATCAAAGGAAAAACAGTACGATGTATTAGAAACACTAATAATATAAAAGACTGTAACGAAATATTCAACACGTTCAAGGTTAATTTCATTAATCGAGGCTACTTAGAATGTGAAATTAATCGTGGTATGTCTGATATATTAGTTCAAGACAGGTCAAATTTTCTTACGCAACCGCCAATGTACAATTCATTAAGAAAGATCTTTTGAAACATTGACATATATCGCAATTAGATGACACAGATTCTATCATTCCGTATATAAAAGGACAACGATATTTATCCGAATTTTTGACTTCAGCAAAAATCAAATAATAAAGACATATTTTAAAAGTTACCTAGGGGACCCCTGATGAGAGCAGACCTAGATTAACTTTTAATTCCGACTACAAAGACGAATATAACCATCCCTAGAAATTGTTACAAAGCTGCCGAAACACTATAAATTAGTGTAGGGTCCATCGAACAATAGGGATACGTGGATGCTTGGTGCTATTTTATACAAAAAAATCCATGACCATGCTAGTTCCCTGGCAGATTGTGGCATGAAATTATAATTTTCAGCCATTTTAGGTGTTTCCTGTATTCCCTTTTATTTCATTCCAAATGGTGAGCAGCATATACATCTGATTCCTGTTTAGCCTAAACTAGATAAAACATTGTAAAATTCATGCATTTTAAATTAAAAAGGTATTGATGAATAGTAGGATTTGTCCTTATACCTAGATTATCCGGAGAGATCTCATTTATTAAGAAAAACAGAGTCTGAGCAAAATGTAGTGAGAATAATTGTCCATTTATAGGAGTCAACTATATCTCTTGACTAAATGTGTACATTGATAAGTTAAGAGCTTATCACTCAGTGAGCAATATTTCATAATGAGTTAATGAATTCAAATCAAAATGATAAAGATTAAGGCACAACAGGAGGCATAAACAGAGGTATGTATTGGCCTATTCCTGAAGAGGTTGTTTCCTGGCGGTGAGTTTCAATCTGAAAAGATAAAGGAACAGTAGAAAAAAGATTCTTGGTCCGAGTACAACACAACTAAAATAAATTTATCTGGTTCGTTTATTTCATGTGACATCATTTGCTGTATTGTACCACTCGTAATTCGAAAATTTGAACAAAGCATGGCCCAATCATAGTATATATGTAAAAATGGATATCAGGACACACCTTCAATGGCTAGAATTATAATTACATACCAGAATCTGCTAAGGAACTACACAGAAATAACACAAACAAGACAAAAGACAGACGTAAACAATGATAGGAACTCGGGACTGTACCACCTAACGCAGGACATAAATATCTTGACGAACCTGAGTCATTTACCTATAGCAGTGTAAAATGCTAGAAAAACATTTATTGAAGTTTTCTGTACTTTCGTGTCTGAGAAAAACGTTTATTAGACTTATAAAAAGCTGGAAATGGAATTAACTGTCTCTGACAGATGCCTACAATCCTCTCAAAAATTGACCCTCCGCCATTGTAGGTGTTTCCTGGTGTCCCTTTCATTTCATACAATATTTCCTTTCCTTTTCATATTTAACCTGGCAGTTCAACTGGACCAATAATGTTGTGGCAATTTCATTTGCAAATGCCAAGGGAGAATTACGATAGCTGTTTCCAAATTGTCAGCTTAACTTATTTATACACGAAACTCCTATTATATATTTGCAAGTCATACAGCAAATTCTATTACTAATTGTCTCACTCCATATTTAATATACATTCCTTCCTTAACCCCAATTTTTGTGTTTCGGAAGTCATCATTGAACAGGGTTTTAAAAATGATCTCGAACTTTGCTTCTGTCGTTGATTCCCAAAGTTAATATTTATTTACAATGAATGGATATGCAGTAAATGGACATGGAACAAAGTCTCTATAAAGGAAAGGTGAAGGGGAAGGTTTGGGCCCAATAAAACTAGTTTAACCCCGCCGCAGCAGGTTTGCGCCTGTCCTAAGTCAGGAATTTATTAAGCCTTTGTGTGTCTTGCCCTTTTTCTAGTTAGTTTACTTTATGTCTATAGGAGTCTGGGATGATGTTTATTTCGCTGAACTTGATTACTCTTTATTCAGGGGCCGACTCCGACCTACCGTTGGGTGTGGGGTTTTCTCACCGTTCATTGAAGATCTTATGGTGGCTTTGAGTTGTTATAACTCCCCTTTGGGTTGTTGTCTCTTTGACACATTCCCCGTTTCCCTTCTTTTTTCTATTTTAAAACCACGCAATGGAAGAACACTTTTCCTGGTTTTTCTCTTTTTCTTGAAGCTTTCAACAATGAGTTATGCTCATACATCATAGTAAGTGCAAGACGACCCCTAGCACAAGTTTTTAGCGTAATACATTGCTTAATGTCGATTGTAGTTACATCCATATCTTTCTACCATTGATGCGCGATCATTAATAAACATAAAATTTACTACTAAAGTGTTCATCAGATTCCAGGATTTCATGTATTTTTATTTTTGTATGATGTCACTCCATATTCATGTTTCACTCAATTTAAAAAGGAAATTAAGATGCAAAATTAATATTAATATTTATTTAATAAATATATAGATATAACTGAAAAAGTTCGTGTTTAATCACGCAATTTCACTTTTGCAGCAGTTGACAAGTGTTTGATATGTAACTGACAGAAAAAACAACGTTCAATTTCGGAAATTGTTAGTTACATATTATATTTAGATATTTTCAAGACATCCAAAGTAAAGTTCCTCATATTTTAAGATTGCAGTATAAAAAATGTGAGTGTTAAGCACGAAACAGGATACAATTTTGCTCTGCCCCTGTTTCTTATGCCCTTACAAATGAATCAGATATTTGAAGACACTGCAGGTATATTGTATCACAACATAAAAAGAACGATTAGGCATTCATCAAGGCAGTTGTGAGAAAACTTGGCATAACATAGTGATAAGTGGGCACTATAAAAAGGAAAAGGAGGGTTACATTTGAAAATTACAAAAAATAGCATGCCAAAATTGGAATATGATAGTCTATCCATATAGAAAATTCTCTCAAGAAGAAGTACACCGTAATTGAAATATACAGAGACCACACATCATCAATCTGATTACTTCATGTTTTCGTATCACACTAGTTCCTGCCTATACGTTACTTACTTACTCCCATGTCATAAAAACGCACCATTACTTCTATAGCTGTCAGTAACATCAATACCTATACTTCAAATAATGAATTATTTTGATGCATATCGCTGATTCTATCACTATCTAAATCCTTGGTACTAGATTTGGCCTCCTATTTCAATATTTTTGGTAATGAGTACTTTGGTATTATTGTATTTTCAAACACAACATGACAAACTACCATTTAGCATTGTATGCCTTTAGAAAGTGATCGAATGGAGTTTTTGATAATTGTATGATTATATTCGATTTTTTTAAATAGAGTTGATCGATAAAGTGGTGGTACAGACCTAGGGAAAACAAAATTATTTAGATGTCTATAAAGTACAAGGAAACGGTATGCATTATCAAAATCGTTTCCTAAGACATGAAACAAATCAAAAATAGCTTTAATTTGCTTTTGCTTTGCTTTCCTACAATACCGATTATTAATTGGTCTATCCATGTCGAGTTTCTCCATTTTACCATAAGCCAGATGGCAGACTAGTCTAGTAAAAGAAAAATCAGAATGCAGACTACAGGCTGACAAGAGTCAAATTCACTTACATGTATAACACTCTATACTTCAA
Source organism: Modiolus philippinarum (assembly GCA_002080025.1). NCBI lineage: Eukaryota > Metazoa > Mollusca > Bivalvia > Mytilida > Modiolidae > Modiolus > Modiolus philippinarum. The sequence continues at coordinate 21,368 of MJUU01062488.1, forward strand.
AGCAAATTCAAACATTTTTTTAATAGTCATCAGCAAATTTCCGTTTTATTTTGCAACTAATTTGATGCAGACGACAAATACTAACGCAATTCATTGTAAATCATCCTGAAGTTAAAACACCGGCCTGGGATATTTCTTCACCATGAAAATTTTAACAGTTAAGTTGCACTGTTCTTTAGAGATATCATTCGTACAAAAGAGCTCTCGTTATGTGAAAACTTGCTTTTGAGTAGCGTCCTTATAGTCTTTAAAATGTGACCATTTAAATAAAATAAAAACATTGGTATATTGGTTAAGTTTGTGTTAAGACTATTGGAATACACGTTTTGTTGTATTCATATCGATGGTGAAATGCAGATCGATGGTTACGCATTAAACTTGCAGTTTAAGGTAGTAGACCTAGGTTGAGGGAAATGAATCAGTTAATCAGTAATGCGTTTAAAATAGGCAGTTTCATCGATGATTTTAAAGAACTAAAAGAAACAGAACTAAAATACTCTATGTTACTGAGAATCTTTGAATATATCTATAAGAATAAATACAGGTGATTTTAAGTTATGTCCCCTAACCTAGGTCTACCTCCTTAAGGGCAGACAGTTTTCAAATGACGTACTGCCTCAAACCGTTATGTTCAAGATATTTTCATAGTGGTCTTGTACTCAATTACCAATTTTCGTAAGCCGGAACCATGCATTAATTTAGCTATTTTTGTAGCAGTTATCTCCCTTCTCGCACGGTGTCACAACAAAGGCAAAACAGAGAAAAATTGACATTTTCAATATTTTTCGGCATATGCGGAATACCTGACAAAAAAGGGAAAACGAAATTTTGATTTGTTAAAAAAAATACCAAGAAAAACAAAACACAAGATTTAATGGAGCCTGTAGTAAATTTTGATTATATCTTTTATTTGACTGACAGGTTCGTCGTATTTATTTAATACTAGTTATGTTGGAAGAAGCGAACGGGAATAACTTCTAAATTAAAAGACACCATCCTACCCGGAGTTGATCCCGCCTTACGAAAAGAGGAAATAATCTATTCATATTGGATTTTTATTAGTTAACTTGTTTTGAAATAATTAAATCAATAGGGAAAAAGGAAGATTAGGTGTACAAAAAAAAATCGCTTTAATCATGTTGCTGGCTTTAAATGTTAAGAGTTTTCTGTTTTTCTTTTTATATCACGTAATACGCTTGATACAGTTTTTCATGTATGGTGTCATTCACTGTCTACGACCTTTCAAAATCAATTGCTATTGAGTTGCTACCAGATACTGTTGCGCCTTAAAACTGTCTAACATTTTCTTTTGACTTTACCAAGTAAGGACCACTGTGGTTGGCAGTTTGCGCGGTGGTGTGTACTCGATTTGTCTTTTTACCTTAAAGTTTTCGATTTCGGCTTTTAGCAATTCTGACCGTTGATTTTGTCATTACCCCCGTCCACATTGTTTGACAAAGCCTCCGTCATTAGGATGTTTGTATTGATGCTGTCCATCCGTACATCGGTATTTAGGGGACTTCGACCATCTGCTATATACTAAGATGATAGATGAGATAATGTACTCTAATATCATTTTACGGAAAACCATACCGATAACCATTGTAGACATTCTATGTGTAAAAACTCAAACCGTAATAGTATAAATCTTTCTAATTATGCTTAGAACAAAAAGCTTCTTCAGGCGGTATAGAAAATAGAAATTCTCTGCTGCTTACTTAAATATAGCATATTTCAGCCCCGGATCTGCTTGTTGGTGTAAAAGTATCGTACACGTCTGAAACCACTTTTAATTTGATGATTTACAATTCATATGGGAAAAAAAACTTTAAAAAAAATGGTCAATGCTTCCAAATGGATAATGTTTCGGCGCACAATTATCGAAAAGACTGGGTCATTCTGAAATAGGCGGAAGCTGTATACTGAGGGTACATAATTATATTTGTCGTTTGGTAATGGGTCTGCAGCTGGCATGTCAGTTAATTGCTAGTAGTCTTTTGTGATTTCATGTTTATGTCCGTATATTTAGTTCTTTCAGTTTTATTTTTCACAATTGACTCAGTCCTGTTGCCGGCTGAATTTTACTGTTGTTACGATTGTTTTTGATTTATCACATTGGCGATAGGGGGAAGGTTTGGGCCCAATAAAACTAGTTTATTCCCGCCGCAGCAGGTTTGCGCCTGTCCTAAGTCAGGAAATGTATTAAGCCTTTGTGTGTCTTGTCTTTTTTCTAGTTAGTTTACTTTATGTCTATAGGAGTCTAGGATGATGTTTATTTCGCTGAACTTGATTACTCTTTATTCAGGGGCCGACTCTGATGTGCCGTTAGGTGTGGGGTTTGCTCACCGTCCATTGAAAATCTTACGGTGGCTTTGAGTTGTTATTACTCCCCTTTGGGTCGTTGTCTCTTTGACACATTTCCCGTTTCCCTTCTTTTTTCTAATGACAAGTATTACCTGAAATCAGATGATAAACAAGTCTCACTTTGGCTTTTATCATGTGTTTGTACTCCCCATTTTAATTCATGAAAAAACATACCATTAAATGAAATAACTCAACAAAATACCACAATATATAATTGAAATATGCATGCATTAATGTACTGCTAATTTCTAATCGGCGTTTACAAACAAAAAGTCCGTGGATTAGAATTGTTAATCCCGATCGAGCACACCTTTCTATTATTAAGTAGGTGAACTCGGGTCATCTTTTTTCATCAATATACTTGGTCTCCCTTAAAATAGGACAACATACCAAAAAATAATAATGAATAGTATAAACATAATGCTTATTTGAAGGTTTCGAATATCGTAAGTTGTTAAATCTCATGTTTTCAAAAACAAAAAAGACGAAGTTACTGTTAATATATTCTACAGTCCTTGTATCAGTAGCCGTTACTTATTGACGGATTGTTGACTGATTGATGACGGATTTTTGACTGATTGATGACTGATTTTTTACTGATCGATGACGGATCCATGAATAACGGATGTGTACGTATTTTACGGATGGAAACGTATTTTACGGATGTAAACGTATTTTACTGATCGCATCCGTCAATTACGTGTTGTATCAATCAGGAAATCACGTATGACGGATACGTAAATATTTGGAATTTTAAGGCAAAACGAATTAACATATTATTATTCTCGTGTGTTTCCAGGTTGTAATATACATCTTTTTCGAATATAAGGACGAATAAACGAATGCTGTGTTTTGTTTCAATTTAAATCGTTTACATTTATTTATGAATGAGAACTGGGTATCTATAAACTGCATAATACAAATCTGCGTTTGAGACTCGATCTTTGAAAATGACCAACACAATATTTTTTTGCAAATGTTAGTGATCTTATTCTTTCAAAGGAGTTTTATATTTTGCACAACATAATTTTCATGAAATTTTGACATATTTAAGTCTTGATAAGTTGGATTTTTAAATGTGCGGTTTAAACTCTGTCTATGAAAATGACCAAAACAATTGACCCATTTCCAGTTTTACATGATTTATCTCCCCTCTCACTTCCGGTTTCAAAACTGCGGCTATCGTGTAGAAACCAATAAAGGAGGATATTCATAGTGTTTTATTTTTCTGCCTTTATTACCACTTCGTTGTTAATAAATAATTATGTAAAAATATTTAACACTTTTGTTTTTTTAATTTAAAAAATCTTCTTGTCCATTTGTCAAATTTTATTACTTTAGTTTAGCTGTACTGTTAGCTTCTGCTGTTGAAACGAAAATTTTCTTTCTGTTTCACAACTTTGATTGACATCACATATAATTTAATTACACGAGATAGTTGTTACCAGTGGCCACAGGTGTCTTCATACAGGTGGGTGTCACAGGTAATCTGGTTAATTAGGACAATCAACAAGACATGATACAGACCTTTGTTTAATTACCGACANCAAAAATGAACAAAGGAATTGAAATTTTTAGAAAATTTTATTCATAATATCCTTTCGAAGGAGTTTTATCTTTTGCGAAACACAATTTTAACAATTTTCAGCATATCTAAGTTTGAAAAGTCAGATTTTAAGTCTGCGGTTTAAACTCAGTCTGTAGAAATGACCAAAACAATTTAAATTTTTTTGAAAATTCTATTCATCATATCCTTCGATGAGTTGTATCTTTTGTGAAACAAAATTTTAATGAATTCTAGCATACTTAAGGGTTGAAAAGTCAGATTTTGAGTGTGCGGTTTAAACTCTGTCTATAAAAAAGTCCAAAAGAATTGAAATATTTTAAAAATTTTATTCATCATATCCTTTCGAAGGAGTTTTATCTTTT
>MJUU01062491.1:4549-19187 GCA_002080025.1 Modiolus philippinarum
ACCTAATTGATTAGTGCCTCTACGACATTGAAAAGTGATATATCCTTATAAATTAATTGTAATTACGAACTGACGATTTATCATTACGAAATAACAAAACCACAATACATAATGAACCAACGACATAACGTAAAGTCAAATACACATCACGTAATGTTAAAATCTCATTGCCTAATGACTAAACCACATTACCGACTGCCACAGCCACATTAAATAATGACAAACCCATATCAAGCAATCGTGCGACCACATCATGTAATATCAAATTATCATTAAGTTATGACAATACCATATTGAGTAACAATAAAACATCATTAAGAAATGTAAAAACTATATTATGCAATGACAAAATATCATTAAGTAATAATAAAACTACTTTGAATTCCTAACTGACAAAACCATAATTCGTAATGAAACAACCACATAAAGTAGTGGAAAAACCACAATATATAATAAAATAACTAGAATACGTAATGAAGAAACCACAGTACGTAATGAAACAACCACATCACGCAATATTTAAACCATATTGCCTATTGACACAACCACATTGCCTAATGACACAACCACATTGCCTAATGACACAACCACATTAAATAATGCCAAAACCATATCAAGTAATTACGCAACCATATCATGTCATATCAAAATTATATTGAGTAATATTACAACATTATAAAGAAATGTCAGAACCATATTATATAATAACAAAATATGATTAAGTAAACACGACACCACATCAAGCAATGTCAGAGCTCCACATAAGACAGCTGTGGCGTTCCATACAAATAGCTTGACATTCAGTTTCTCCCTATAATTTTTATATCATTTTTGGTGTTGTAGTTTCTTATTGTCAAGATATAAATACAAGTATAAAATTGTGACATCAAAATTTACATATAGCTATAGCAAATTGTTAAGTCAGAAATTTCAAATTGTATTTACATCATGACAATGAGCAAGCCTCAACACCAAAAATTATATGAGAATTATAGGGGGAAACATATTACCAAGCTCTTTTTAATGATACAATTTTTATTAAAATTGGACAAGAAGTAAACTGTACAGAATTTTTCAAATGAAGGCCGTTTTAATATGAAATGCACTGAAAAAATATAAATATTATGAATACTTTTGACCCAAGACTATACGTCCAACAATGTTATCTATCCGCGCTTTATTTTTAAAAACCAACTTCATTCACCACATATATGCGCTTATTTTTGTCTCTTTTGAAATAAACAGGGAATAATAAATTGTTTTGTGGTGTGTTTTATTGTACCACAACTAGGTCTTTGATTGCACAGAAAAAAAAGGTTGTAAATACGATGGAAAGATTAAATTGGCTGTCTTGGGAGACATCAGGTTTTGCTGGCAATTGCAAATCTAGTTTGTCTTATTTTGTCATGTTCGGTGATGTATATAGATTGTCGGTATCACCATCAGTTCTTCAAATAAGCTGTTTTTAGCTGAAAACTCCATTATGTCATGTTCGGTGATATATATAGATTGTCGGTATCTCCATCAGTTCTTCAATAAGTTGCTTTTAGCTGAAAATTCCATTATGTCATGCTCGGTGAGATATATAGATTGTCGGTATCTCCATCAGTTCTTCAATAAGTTGTTCTTAGCTGAGAATCTCATTATCTTAGAATATCTTGAGACATTTTCAAAAGAGTAGACGCCTTGGTGGGAAGTCTGGATGTACGGTGTGAATCGTACTTGGTTACGACCTTTGTTTTGACATCGCTCACGTGATGGAGATACATATTTACCTTGTCGTCGCAACATAGATCATGTTTTATCGTCGACCTAAAATTCATATAAAATTCAGTTTGGTAAATTAAGCGTTCAATATTTTCGACTTTATCAGTGATACCAATTTAAGAACCAAGTCGTATCATTATCATTTTACATCACTAACCTGCATTTATCTTTCTGTATGTTTCTTCTTGTTCTTGTTCTGGATCTGTCCAAATCTCACAATCATCTGACAGAGACGCTGTCGTTTGGTTATCTGTAATTATTTATAAATATCATTTTGATCCAATTAAAAAACCAAAATCAGTCAAGGACACAAGACGCACTTTTATAGTTATACATAATTATTTTTGGTATTTTGAAAATTGCAAGTTTCCACCTGGGACTCAGACCTTTTGTTTGACCTTATGGAGCTCATGTGAAAATGTTCCTGTTATTTCTCAGAGTTATGCGTATCTGATAGATTGTGGAACTTCAAGTGTGTCGGTGTCCTTCTCTCTCTTTTTTCTTGTACTTATACCCGTCAAAAAAGGCATACTTTGTTTGGTTTTCTCTATACTTATTCATAATTACTTATTCACCGTAGAAAGAATCTTTCACCACTCCACTGATCTACGATTGACGAAGGCATTAGCTTTTAATGTGCGCCAAAATATCAATGCATTGTGAAAAGGATAATGAAAAAAGAGCATTGATTGGTTAACCTTTAGTTTTCATTTCAAGGAATATTTTGAACCTGCAATCATTCTTCGCTTAATTTGACAAAAAGTGTTGTGCTCATCTCAATTTTCTTGTTGTTTATATTTGCTTACAGTGGAAATTGCATCTACACAGTCTGAAAATAAAATGGAAATTCGACTGCTCCCGAGTTAACTAGAGGGATTGCTTACTCCGCAGATTACAGTGAATTCAGGCCCTCCACCATAGAAATAATCTGACACGTAGGGTTGAATAACGTGAAGCAAATTAATTCTGGTGTGCTTAAATCATGCGGACGGGTTTTTTTTCAAATCGCGAATTAACCGCAGTTGCACATTCAACTGGCTTTTTGAATTTCTGACGTCTTGACGATTGTGACTATTATTCTGAAGCCTCTGAAGCCCCTGATCTCACTCCCTTTTCTTTACTAGTATATCTGAGGTAGGTACGACGTGAAAATCTTGTCAGTTGGCGCCCTCCGCAGATTGCACGGTTTTATGCAATCTGCGCTCCCAGTTGCATTTTTGCAGTATGCGCCCGGGCGCAGATTGCAAATGGAAGGGCGCAGATTGCAAGAATTGAGGCGCAGATTGCAAGAATTGAGGCGCAGATTGCAAGTATTTGGGGCGCAGATTGCAAGTATTGAGGCGCATGTTGCAAGTATTGGGGCGCAGTTGCAAATATTGGGGCGAAGATTGCAACTACTCCAACCTACTACAATGTAGTATTTTACGTATATACATGCATTGTGAATAATATAATTGGGAGGACGAAATTTTGATAGTTACACTGGCTGTTATCACTTGTATGTCGATTTATATATATAACTAGCCTGGCTATTACCATAGCCTTTTCACTGATTATAACCCTAACCCTTTCCCTGACTAACCCCAACCCTTTCCCTAAATTTAACCTTAACCCTTTCCCTGACTATAATCCTAACCCTTTCCCTTAATTCAATCCTAACCCTTTCCTTAAATATAATCCTAACCCTTTCCCTGACTATAACCATAACCCTTTCCCTGACTAACCCTAACCCTTTCCCTAAATCCAACCCTACCCCTTTCCTTAAATATAATCTTACCCCTTTCCCTGACTACAACCCTACCCCTTTCCCTGACTACAACCCTCATCATTTCCCTTACTATAACCCTAACTCTTTCTCTGAATATAACCCTAACCCTTCACATGATTTAAACTCTAACCTTTTCCATGAATATAACCTGTGATAAGTATGCTTCCGTGAATATGCAATTTGAAACATGCAATCTGCGCCCAGATATGTGCAATCTGCGCTCCGTTCCATGCAATTTGCGCCCAGACGCAATCCGGTATATTTCTTGCAGTTTTCGCTTTTTGGGCGCAGAATGTATAAAACTTCACGATCTGCGGAGGGCGCAGATTGACAGAAATCATACGCTCGACCTATATGTATATCTTGTCCAATATTGTTTTTGTTACAGCTGTTTTGCCATTATTGGTTTATGATTCTGATCACATCTTGCCAGTATATGCTACTTTAAATTATCTTGATATTTCCAATTTAAAGTGGTATATTTATTCCATAGTATGGAAATTATCAATAACGTTGTTATGGTTCCCTGTCATAAGAACCAATTTATCTATGAAAACATCTGGAGTATCATTACCTATTTTGGGAACAAGTGATGGTATCAAACCACATAAATAACTGTAGTTTCCAATATATTCCATATAGTAAGTATCTGGATCATTCGCTATTCCCTTCAATTCAGTATTTGTTGAGGATAAACTTTGACCGATTCCTATAGAAAATATTTCTGCTCCGTATGATGTACGAAGTTCGTTTGCTACGGAAATTGTTGTGGAAGTGTCTGTTGAAACTCCACTTACAATGGTAATGACCGCTTTAGCAGCGTCACTACGACCACCCTTTAAAGTCAGAAACATTGTTTTAGTTCTAGTCAATCCATCCATTGTTTTCCTGATAGGTTTTGGATTTGATTCGGCAGCTATTCCATCGATCGCTGACAGTAAGTTGCTTTTCACGTCAAAGTGGTCCAGTTCAAATTTGTCGTTGACTTCTTCATCAAATACAGTGACTGCCATTCTTACATCAGATTGTCCAATTGTCAAATATGTTGTTACATTATAAATGAAATCTATGATAAGTTCGTGATCAACAGCTGACACGGCACTAGAAACATCGACTACCCATACAACGTCTGAAATAAAAAAAAAACAAATTACTTGTGGTCTAATAAAGGTTTGCAAATCAGTATGTATCTCTCAAGAGAGACGGTAATAAAAATCCATCACATTTTTTTAAAAACCTGGATGTTCGCTCAAAAGATGGTGACAACAATCCTCCCATTGGTTTGCAAGAAAACGCGTAAATTGAGTTTTGAGTTGTTTAAAATAGCAGTGTTATTCGGTAGGTAATAACCGTAGCTATTGTGGTCTGTGATTTTTTTTATATCGGAGACCAGACGTCATGTCGTGGCTTTTTCAGTAAGGAGAAACAAGTGTGTAAAATATAGTTTATATCTTTCATGAAAAAATAGACATAACCACTCGGAAATATCAGTACTGTTCTTCGAGATTGGTATCTTTTACAACACAAATAAGAAGTTATATACATATTTTACGAAAGAATATGGAGTAAATGGACACAAGACCATAACACATATGTTAACTCCAACTGCCATAAATTTTGATGGGCTGGTAATATGATTTAAAACAGCAGAAATCAATAGACCCTTTCACGATAACTGCGGTCCTGCCTTTTGCACATGCACTCATATGCCGTTAAGTGGGTAAAATGCAACGTCTTAGTATACATGACGTCTTGATTAATTGTCCTACGACGTCATTTTTGCGGGAACTGTTTTTATTTTCCACTCAAAATCACAGGACCGCAGTTATCGTGAAAGGGTCTATAAGAAAACATAATATTCCATCCTCACAAAATCAATACATATTTACAGTCTAAGATCATATGCTTAGATCCCACGCCTTGGAATGATATTTCAAAAAACTATTCTTTCAAAGACATTAGGAAACTCGGGACAGCTGGACTTGGTACCGGAACTAGCAAAACCCAACGGTATGATAAAACCTTTTTTTCCAAACCTTGAAAACTGTAAACCAAAACTGAACCGTTAGTGCAAAAAAGTTGTAATCTATCGGCAATGTCAACACTGGAAACACAAAGAAACGAGGATATCACGCAAGTGCGGCATAGGAAAAATGGAAACACCCATACAGATGAACAACACGGATTCTATCAAAGACAATTGGAGATATTAGGTTCATCGGTAGAGTAAGCATCTCCTGTTTCTTGTGAGACATGTTGAGCATGTCAACTATGGTAATGAAACTCTGCACAGCGATTATGGAATTATACCTACAGTTTGATTTTGTTCAAAGTAAAAGAAATCGTTTCCAATAATTGGATTACAAAAATCTTGGACCCGGTAAGGACTTATATTGCAAAACTGCGAACAGACCAATCTAGATGAATATAATATTGTGCGTAACTCATGGTGCATTTAGTTTTTTTTAGCAACTTCATTCGTCAGTTAAAGGCAAATTTCATATGTCGTTCTATAACCAGGGGTTTATATAGTTCCTTCCTATAACTAAACGGCAACCCTTTTTGGTCAGTTAACTTCAGACTTTGTATGACTTTTGCGTATGTTGGTCTTACAATCTGTATACATTTCGTCGAATTTCTTTTATTCTTCTAAGAGCAATAAAACTTTGACAATTTTAAGACAATCATTCACGTGCTGTACCATGACAACCCTTTGGTCAATTCACATCAAACTTTGTAGAGCTATTGGGTATGATGGTCTCGCCATAATACAAAATTTATAAGATTTGATTTGTCAATTGTAAAACATTTTGCACCATAACTTCACTGCCCTTTGGTCAGTTTACTTCAAACTTTGTAGAACTATTGGATATGATAGTTCTACGTTTTGTCGAAAATATTTTTTTCTTACAAAAGTATTTTAACCGCTTGGCTATATAACGTTTTGAATGGCCGGGTAATGACGAGTGCATCGTGCGACTTTGTACTACTGTTTATTATTATGTTATATATCAAGACTGTTTGAATGAAATATGAGTTAAATCCCAATTGTTCAAATTGAAAAAGCGCAAATCGCTGTTATAAATAAATCGGTTCTTTCAACCAACACATGTACTTTATCTCAAGACTTTACCGCGTTAACTCTAAAAACTTTTGTGATTGCCTATGATATTAAGTTTTTGTTAATGGTATGCATTTAAACAGTACATCATCACTGTTATGTATAACCATCAACAATTCAATGTATCTATCCCGTAATATAATTAGTTTCAAAAAATAAATAACACATTGATAAATAAATAGGCAAACTAATGGTAGAACTGTATATTTTAGGTTAAATTGTAAATACAAATCCTGAAAGATTTCCTATAAACATGATAAACATTACCTTTGTAAACCCCTGTACAACTCCTTAATAACAATCCTACAAAAAATAAACATAATCCAGTATTTCTGACCATATTTGTTCAATAGTTTATGTGACTATGTTATCATTTTGTGTTTGTCATTACGATTGTTTTGATAATTGTATACAATTAAAGACTAAAATCACCATAATTTTCATTTTTTTTTATTATGTATTTTAATAGAGCGTTAAATGTTATGTATGGTCTGACACATAGAGTATACTATTCCATGTAGATTGTACTGGGTTGTATGTGTTTATCCATTGCTTCAGTTATTTCATTGTAAAACCTTGTCATGATTTGACGTTTCATACATACAGGAGTTGTTAGGGAAATTTGTATGAGAGAAGAATTTTTTTTAAAAGTTTATTCATACATTTCACTCTGTTGTTTAGTCAACATACCAAATAGTTTACTGTATGTTAACTGAATGTCTGTATATTCAATTGAATTCTATGAAGAGTTGAATGATATCAGCATTCCATACGATGCATTAAACATTTTTAAGATTTCATATATGTTTTGAACTATGGAATAATATACATGTAGCTAATTGGTATAATAATTTGTGTAAAAGTTCTTAATTCTTTTACTTTATACCAATTCTGCAAAATTCTAGAAACTCTTCATTAACTGGTAAATATTTACAATAATAAATTTAAGATAATGCATTTACCTTTATAGTTCTCATTGTATATATTTCAAATTTTATGACGACTAGATCCAGATATAATAAACAGCTGCAACAAGTCACAAGATATTCGCGCCTTTATTCTTTTAAAGTCTACGTGATCCAAAACTCTTGTAAGAGTCAAAATTTTACCAAAAAGTATACAGAAATACCAAATAAGATTTTGAAGTGAATTGATAAAACTGTTGTCACATACAGAATGGGAAAATTTCCTTACATTTTTCTTTACCATAAAACTGACAAATAAATTACACAAGTCTCGCAAGAAAAATACAAAAATTACAAAAAGGTATTCAGATGAAGAGTGTATTTATACCAAATATCTCTGTCTCTGCAGTCAGTTTAAGTGAAATGACCAAAGGGTTGTGATTTTAGTATAACAATGATCAAACATGCCTTATACCTGGTGTATTAAGTTTTATAACTTTTGCAAGAAAAACAGAAAATTCGCTTTATGAAACAATACCAAAACAGCTCTACAAAATTTAAAATGACCAAAGGGTTGACAAGTTAGAGAGCGATATATAAAATGGGCGGCCAGACAGACGGACATACTACAGTAGTAATAAGTCTATCATTAGTTAGAAAAGCGTGTGTAAATGTGTCTGTATTCCTCAGTGAATAGTCTTGATTCTTCTATATTATGCTCGATACCTCATCACAACGGAGTGACCAACAGCACCTATGATTACGTTTACATAGGCCGACTGTCAATGGTGAATGGCACACAAAAAACAACATCATAAGGGACCGACCATTTAACTTGAAAAGCGGGGGGGGGGGGGGCTATGGGTTTTTTCTAAAAAAATATTTTGGATCTGATTTTATGTGAAAAAAAATATTTTGGCTGCCAAAATGATGAAAAAAAAATTTCTGAATGAGGCTTTCTGCCCCAAAAAATAATGTTAATTTTGAAAAAAAAAAATAAATAATTCGTTTCGCGCGAAGCGCAAAAAAAAATTTCTGTCCAGAAAAAAACCATAACCCCCCCCCTTTTCAGGTTAAATGGTCGGTCCCTAATAAGTGTGTTTATGTAAAAGTTATCATTATCATTAACCGATTCGATCTCGAAAATCATATTTATACTTCAGTATTTATATACTCGCATGGACAAGGCCGCTGGATAAAATCAAGATGGTGTTCTGATAATTGTTCCAACAGCATGGTTACGCTTTTATTAATAATTAATCATGATTCTTTTACAGTTTCTTTGACGTATGTCTTATTACCCAAATCAACGTAGTATAGGTTTAGGCTGTGTTACAAAATTAAACTGAAAATCCTAGATCTCTTTACCATGGTATTTCTAGAGTCCGTACATTTCCCTTTTTTATACACACTGAAATCAATAGTCCTAAATCTGTACTGCGATTCTGCATCCAATTCTTGTAGCTACAAGAAAGGAACATAGTATATGTGAAAACAAAGTCATTGGGCTTATCGGGACCCAGAAATCGTAAAAATAGCTACGTCCTCAGCTGACTTTGGCTTTACATGTTGGTAAATTGTTCTCTGTCCACTTTTAAACATATTTCGTTTTATGGATTTCCTTGATATTATCTGCACTCAAGAAAAATGTCCATCCAGTTGGACTTACTCTGTCATTAGGCCCTTTGGAAAATGTATTCAAAAATTTTCTTTTTATCTGAAAATGCAGTGCAGTTTCAAACTAATAATAGTGAAAATGATCTGTAGATAATCTACCTTGAAATTGTTATTGTAATTACTATGTTAGTACTTCATCAAAGATTGCCTTCATTAAGAAATATAGTCTAACACAGGACCTAGTAGGAAATGCATAATTGAAAAACCAAACTGGGTCACAATAATCCTTGGGTGGTTCCATTTAGAGAATGGTGATGATGTTTCAACTCGTGAAAGCCAACTGGCAACTTAGCACCCTATGTTATGTTGGATCATTTCAAGTCTATGACCCTTATGACATTTTATTCTCTATTGCTGTTTTCTGGTATCTTCACATTGATTCCTATAAAGGAAAACTGCAGAGTCTTATTTATAAAATTGTCAAAGAACTCTTTATATGCCACAAATATATAAAAGAACATGTCATATAATGAGGCACAAAAGGTCTAAGTTTTGATTGTTCAAAAGTACTCACTAACCGAATAGTCAGTACTCCGATGCTGTCCCGAAAGCCGATTTAATTTGAAACTTGCAATATCTAAATTTTGGGAAATATTGTTTGAAACTTAGTGGTTTCTCCCTTTTGCAATCTTTGTCCTTAGTTGGCCTTTGTGGTTATTCGTCCTCTTTCTTGAGCTTTAGTACAACCGTTTCTTCGTTTTATGGTCTTCCAAATGTTATGAATTGATCGGCATATTAAGATGTCGAAATGGACAATTGCGAGATGGAAATTCACAGAAACTTTGACATTTTGTTTGTTACTACCACATTCTATACAAAGGTACAGTAGGAATACCTAAACTTGTAAGATATTTCAATAACTTTGGTAATGAGTACTTCTCCGTTGACAAATTTTGGATTATGACTTTCAATATTATTTGATTCTTATGCTGCTGATGAGAGGTTACTCATTGAAACCAAGGATGTATACTTAAAAAATATACGTCCTTGTTGAAACACATTACAGCAGAACGAAATTTACTGTATATTATGTAACATGGAAAACTGTGTATTCTGTGTGGACTAACAGGGGCTCATAGAAAGCAATATTAAAGGGATGCATTTACTCGTTTACTACGTAATGAATAAGTACTTTGGGTACCAGAGAAGGAAGGATCGGTGAATAATTGGTTTACTACGGAATCCTTTATCGTAGATATGAACCAAACGGAATCGTTAGGAGGACTGTGGCTTAATATTACCATTTTAAAGCGCATTGTGTCACCCACTAACTTTGATTATATTGATATTTATGAACCAACAAAAGCAAAGGCGAATATAAAATTTACCACTTAAATATTTTGATTTGATGTCTGTTTTGAAAAAGAAACATTAAGGAAACAAACAATAGGCACCACTTTATTAAAGAACTTAGTTAAAAGTTTACAATTTCAATTTTTTAAAAATAATTAGGCATCAAACAGAACAAAGAAATAAAAAAAAATCATCTGCTTTGTCTTTCTTCATGAAGATGTTTAACAGCCATTTGAAAATGGCAGTAAACAAACAATTTTCAACACCAGTTTTGAAGTAGCGACATCAATATCTATTTGGATACCATATTTCATTTAAATCGAACAATGTTGAATTTTTCCACCTGTTTGGCGGCCGTTTTGAAAATGGCTGTCAATGAACAATTTTTAACATGGGTTTTGAAGTCGCAACATATCAATATCTATTTAGAAACCAAATTTAATTGGAATCGGACAATGTTGAATTTTCTCGCCTTTTTGGCGGCCATCTTGAAAACGGCTGTCAACGAACAATTTTCAATACCGGTTTTGAGGTCGCAACATCGATATCTAATCGGAAACCAAATTGAATTCGAATCGGACAGTGTTGAATTTTCCCGTCTTTTTGGTGGTCATTTTGAAAATGACCTAGATCTCTCTATCTGTTAAACTTTTTGAAATAAAGAATGAAAAATGCAAAAAAGGGCCATAACTCCGAGATGGGTTCTTATATTTTCTTCAAAATTGCACGGTAGGTAGATCTCATCATGTTGATCAATTTAATCTTGTCAGAGTTTTGATATCTGTAATGCTTTTTGAGTTATTGGCCAAAAACTGCAATTTACCCCTATGTTCTATTTTTAGCAATGGCGGCCATGTTGTCTGACCACCCGACTACTAGTAATCGAACACAATTTTGAAAGTGCATACCCTGGTGATGATTCTGGACAAGTTTGGTTACAATGCGCCCATCAGTTTCAGAGGAGAAGATTTTTGACCGTGAATTGTTGACGGACGGACGACGGACGACAGACTCAAAAGTGATGACAAAAGCTCACATGGCCTTTTAGGCCAGGCGAGCTAAACAGGGAAAGAATAAAAAACAATGTTCAACAACACTTGAGCGGATGCTAGGACAAAGGACATGTAATAAGCAGAAATTGAATTTTAAAGCAAGATGATATCAAGGACCACCGTGGTAAAAGTCAAGAAAAGGGTTGACAATACGTTCTTAATTTCTGCTTATTATATGCCCTTTTTCCTAGTATCCGCTTTGTTGCTCTTTTTATTCTTTTCTTTTTTTTTCTCTTTTTTGGACAGTGACTTTACATTGGCAAAACCGAATGAAACAAATTACCAGATAAGGCAAAAAATGCACAACCATTACACTCCTTCAAAAACAGATTAGACAAACACTGGAAAAACAAAAACTTATACTATGAAAGTGCTGGAAAATCCCCATAAGTAACCATACTAGTAAGTATTACAAATGTATGTTGTCCCTATTTTCAATTCTATGTTTTTATGTGTGTTTATCTTGTTTTAAAGGTCTTTTTTTGTCGCTATTAAAAGCGGATTTCGGGGGGCATAGGGGGCTTCCTTTTCACTGCCAAAGAAAACTAATTTTAACATACCTTTAACCTTTAAACCTGAAAATTGTATATTTATAGGATTTTTAGCTCACTTGGCTATGCCAGGGTGAGCTTTTGCCATCACTTGGCGTTCGTCGTTCGTCATCCGTACGTCCGTCGTAAACTTTTCATTCAAAGATCTCCTCTGAAACCACTGGGCCAATTGAACCATATTTGGTCACAACAGACCAGTGGCGGATCCAGCGGGGGGCCAAGGGGGTACGTGCCCCCCCCCCCCCCCCCCACCCGGCACAAGTGACTAAAATTTTTGTTGTTGTTGAAATTGACGTTCAACCTTTGGCCTTTAGTACAAATTGTAAATAATTTAATAATTTAACTTATTGGGTTGTTTGTACAACAATGACTGACAAGACAAAGACCACAGATTTCGTCAAAAACCAACATCAAAGAAAAGCTTTGTTTATCTAGTTTATTTATCAAAACAAATTATTGAAATGTCATAATTAGAGTACCTTGTCACGGCTGGACAAATTAATGACACTTTTATAATCAAGTACCTGTAATTCTAATTTATTGAACGTTTAATAATTTATTTAGATAATTTTAATATTAGTTGAAATACTATAACCTAAGACTGCATAATTGTAAACGTTTTTATAGCATTTCGCTTCTTACCTTTGGTTACATTCAGTAAGTGTGACATTTCGACAATTTCAATGTGTCATCAGCACGGATCACACATAAAAGAGGGGACAGACCTTTTTCGGGATGCCGGGATTTGAAGTTTTGGAATTCGGGATTTCCATCATTTAAGCCGGGATTTCGGGAAATAGATGCACCGGGAATCGGGATTTAATCAGTTTTAAGTTCCTTTGCCGTTCGAGGTTTCGTAAAAATACAGTCGGGTTTCCGGGATGAGACCCGTCCGGTCCCCTCATAAAACTCTCAAGATAATGTAAAAATTTCCTAAACAGTTACACATTAAAATAATTGTGCTTTACTTCTTCGCTTAGGTCATGCTCTCCTGAAACTTTTTTCCCTCCAAAACCAACGAATACATATTTACAGACCCCACGTAAAAGCGTAAAAACTTTCAGTTCAAGAGTTTGGTGATGACATTCTTAAGTTTCGCTTTGACAAAGGCCTTTTTGTTATAAAGAGCTCAGTAATAGGACAGTTTTAATTTCCAAATTAAAACGAGTAATTACACTGACGTAAAAATTAATTTGTTGTAATTGCCCTATAACATTACATGCATGATTACTCATTCGTAGTCACGTGTAGACTTTCAAATATATACTCACCTATATTAGAATCCATTGTTTGAGAAAAGTTTGAATTTGGTTTTTGAGAAAAGTTTGAATTTGTTAGATGTGTTTGATTAAGAAGTTTGATTTAGAAGTTTGATTTCCAAAGTTTGAAAATAGTCCGTGGTGATGTCAGAGTCGGAGAAAAAGACCAGATCTAGTGGTAGAGTTAGTGGTGGAGTGAATTACAAAGATCTACATGAGTATGGGCTTCCTACTACTGTGTTGGATAGATCTACCGGTGCAATCTCAAAAGCTCCAATGAGCGCATCAAAGAAGAAACTTCATGACGCCTTGCAGCTAGATCATTCCATCTCGGCGGCATTGATAACGGAGCACGATGAGGATGTCGAGGATTCACGGGTAAAGGATACATGCGTCGAAGATGACCCCGAAATCACCTCTCTAAGACAAAAGTTAGAGATGCGGACCGAGGAGATACAAAAGAGGCGAAAGGAGTTGGAAAAAGAAAAACTAAGAGCAGAAATTGAGCAGAAAGAGTTGGAGTTAAAGCAGTTTAAGCAGAAAGGTGAGAAATCAAAGAAAGGATATCATAAGCAGCTTTCTGAGTTAAAGATAAATGATTTAAGACAAATGAAAGACCTGAATAAAAAGGTCGATAAACAGCTAAGTAAGATAGGTTTATTTAATGAGTTTAGTTCTGACAGTGACTCTGACGAAGAGCCAGTAGAGCTTGCAAAAGGTAAAGTAGTAAGGAACAAAACAGGTAGAGTTATGAAGGGTGCGACTGCAGTCGTCGAATCTTCCAGTTCAGATAATTCCGACATTGAAGTGGTTGATAAAAAGATTGTATCAACAACCTCTAAGAAGGTTAGGTCTGGAATCAATGCAAAAAGTTCTGACACGGTTAAAAAACAATTACTTTGGCCGCAATCTGCGTTACAGTACGAGTTTGTCAATGAAAATGTAGATTTTAATGATTTAGATCTTAAACAATTTGTAGCTGGAGAGTTGGAAATAGTTTTGAGTAATTGTATCGATGATATTGAAAGGCAGGGTCGTCTTCAGTTGCTTAAGAAAATTGTCTACTACAGTAATGTTTACAGCTGGAAAGGTTTACTCGCCTTTTACGCAGCTTGGTTGAGAAAAATAGAGTTAGGGCAGAAAGATTGGTCGGATGATCCAAGCAGCATAGAGGTGCCAATCTTGACTCAGTACATTAATCCTAGGTCAAAATTTACTCAGGGATTCAAAAAGTCAAGCTACACT
>MJUU01062491.1:19197-42931 GCA_002080025.1 Modiolus philippinarum
AGAGAAAATTCACCAGGACAATAACGAAGAAACAGACCATTTTGAAGTAAGAACATGACATGAATGTACTTACAATGTGTAAAGATAAACGGGATAAACCTGGTTTTTGGATTGTGAACTTTCCAATTCTCTGCTGTATCATTTCAATTCAACGGCTGCTTGAGTATATGTTTATTAATTGCAGTTTTCAATGTCTTTACAATTACCTTGATTTTCCTGTCATTGTCAGAATCTGATATTAGACAAACGTCAGGCTTTGAAGTTCGGTATTGAAATACAAATGACATTGATAATTTTGGTAGATATCTTATATCAAAGCTTTCTACACGTAAAATTATGAATCATGTATTTGATATACATAAAACCACCTAAGGCAAACGTTCCAATAATCGATAATCATCCTGCATGATCGTTCACAACAGCAAACTTGTTTCAACTGTGATGTGTTAAATTGTGCCGGTAAATATGTTCTTTTAGGACACCACAAGAAAGTTCTTTGGTTGACCTTATAAAAGTATTCAATGAAATTATAGTGATAGTTAATGAGGATGTCTTAATATTGAATAAAAACAAAACACGGCAGTTGATTTGAGTTTTTCAGACAACTAATTTATTGTAAGGCGACAAATCTATCATTTTGAACACCAGAACTCAAAATATATGGAAAAGTGATAGAGATAGTACCAAATTAGATACACAAGGAACATGAGTATTGCTTTTGTTAAATTTCTAAACTTATAATTACTATATTGTCATTTTTCAAACAGGTTGGTAGTATAAATAATAGTATAAAAAATACCGAAGTTACTGTCATTTTATTTTCTACATATCCACATTCGGACAACTTTTGTCTCATCAGTGCAAATCAAACCAAAACATCTTGGAAGTCCAGTATCCGAAAAAACTTGTTTAAGCTAAAAGAGAACAAATCTCCAAAAGGATCTAAGTAGAAATGCCAAAATTTCAGCTGAGGACAGAGCTAATCATGATGCAGATACTCCTTACTTTTAAACAAAATTTTGCAAAATTTAGACATTGCAAGTTTCAATACAATCGGTTTTCTGGTCAGCACCCAAGTACTGACTACTGGGTTGGTGAATACCCTCGTGGACTAACAGTCCACCAAAAGTGGCATCGGCACAGAGGTAATAAATAAAAAATACAGAAGTTACTGTTAATTTATTTTCTGCATATGCGCATTTCGACAACTTATGTCTCATCAGTGCAGATCAAACCAAAACATTTGGAAGTCCATTATCCGAAAAAACTTGTTAAAGCTGATAGAGAACAAATAACCAAAAGGATCTAAATAGAAAAGCCAAAAATTCAGCTAAGGACAAAGCTATGCATGAGGGAGATACTCCTTAGTTTTAAACAAAATTTTGCAATATTTAGATATTGCAAGTTTCAATACAATCGGTTTTCGGGTCAGCACTGAAGTACTGACTACTGGGTTGGTGAATATCCTCGGGGACTAACAAGTCCACCAGCAGTCGCATTGGCACAGAGGTAATAAATAAAAAATACCGAAGTTACTGTTGATTTATTTTCTGCATATGCGCATTTCGACAAGTTATGTCTCATCAGTGCTGATCAAACAAAAACATTTTGAAGTCCATAATCCGAAAAAAAGTTGTTGAAACTGATTTCATTAAAGTATTTCATTGAATCGAATAATATTTTAAAGGTTAAACAACAAAAATGCCTTTAACTTTGAATAATAAGTTATCACCTAAAAGTATATACATTGTATTTTTTTAATGTTTATATTTTTCAGAACATCCAGTCATATAATTGGCAGACATTACGTTTTAAAATACCCACCCCTAACAGTAGTGCAGGATGGAGAGTAGAATTCAGACCGATGGAGGTAATGTATTATAACTTTAAAACAAATTGAACAAGGTTCAAAATACGTTTTATACTTAGGGTTATATTGTCTAAAGTTGTTGTGGTCATTTTTTTCCTATCACTTACAATATTAAAGATCAAAAGGTGTCATAGGTAAGCAGTAACAGAAAGTTTGCAAAATATAGATGTCACCAGATTTGATTTAATGAAACAATTATTCATCTGAAAGTACCAATATACCGAGTTAATTTCTATTTTTGATGTCTTTGTTGTTTTCCTTTTTTGTTTTTTTTTTTTTTTTTTTTTTTTTTTTTATATTCTTATAATGCCGTTTCAATAAGTTGTAAAAACGGTCAAATACAGAAAATAAAAATTTACAGTAAGTCTCCCCCAAAAAAAAAATTCATTCATTATTCTTATAGCGGCACCTTTCGATATATTGATGTTCTTTCATCTAATAACCCTTATCTTATTGTTTACTTATTACATCAACTAGAAATAATAACACTTTATAAATTATTAGGTAAGTTAAATATTTAGGTATGTTCTTAAAATAATCAAAGCTTGCGGACTTAACAGATGACAGCAGTTGTAAGAACCCTTTGTCAGTCAATTTCATGTTTGTTGCCAACCTCGCATCCATAAACAAAAGAGGGTATATGGATGTAGCTTTCTGCGACTTTTAGCAATGAATGATCCGCTCAAACTGTTCCTAGGGGCCGTCTTGAACTTACTATGAGTTGTGAGCATAGCTCATTGTTTAAGGCTTCATGGTGACCTACAATATAAGCGTTGTTCCATTGATTAGTCTAATCATTTTAATTAAAAATGAATTGATGAGAAACGTCATTATCTATTTTTCTATTGGAATGAATTTCTCATTTACGAGAAGTGGCACCTCTTCTATCATTTTCTATATAAGAACATTTATCTTAATCTTCATATATATGTTCTGTTTCAGATTCAGCCATCAAGCTTTGAAAACGCTGCATATGTTGTGTTCGTCATGTTGCTGACAAGAATTATCCTGTCAAAAGAGCTGAATTTCGTTATACCTATATCAAAAGTAAACAGGCATATTTTATGCAAATTTAGAGATAGTTGTAATACATTTAATGTTGTCACAAGTTTTGTTCTTTTATTCTCAGCATTTGCAGAAATATTTAACACTAAAACTCATTCTGAAAAGTAATAAAATTATATGGAACTTTAAAGTATTTATTTTCTAACTAAAAAAGGCAATGCGAAATAAAAACATTCTCTCTCCAAGGGCAAGTGATGTTACAGTATTGTGAATGAGATACTGAAATCTTTGCAGATTCATAATTTCATTGAGATTATACTAAACGCTTGTGCGAAATTGTACAATATAATGTATTTAAAAGAAATTCTACGGCCATTTCACACTATGTCGGAGATTAGCTCATTATTGAGGGTCTTATGATGACTGTAAAATGAAGAACAACAAAAACGCGTTCTTTCGTTGCTTGATTTTAAAATGTATATGTGGAGACTTTGTCTTATGTGTATTTACTCAAAATATTTTATTTGTCGTTTAAGGTAGTACGGGAGTTTAAAATTGCGCATCATTCTTGCGCATGTGACAAAAAATGGAATTCACTATGGGAACGTTGCCGAAACCATTTCCATTGTCTTGTAATAGTTAATTTTGATGAAATTTTCCACTTTAATTGCGTAACCATGCAGAATATTGAACCTTTCAGCTGACTCCAGTTCAATTAAGGGGAGATAATTTGTATAGAAATAATGGTAAAAAATGTGTTTTTCGCGATTAATTCAAAAATTAGTTCGATGACCCCAATTTTTTTTCATGGAAATTGAAGGACAGTATTTTAGCTATTAATTTACCAAATTTAAAAAAATTCTATCTTATGTAATTAAAATAATTTAAAATTTTCGTAGAATTCGCTAATTTTCCCTATTATTTCAACCAAAATAGCAGATTTTTACATTTCATATTTCATTCTTATATTGCCGGTGACCCCTTATTTTTATTTTATTTTTATATGCTCTAATAACAAAGGGTGAATCATGAAAATATCAAAACCCTCTATCTGACAAAATTTTAGACCCCTATACTACCTTAAAAACATTTAAAGAGCAAATAAATGAGGAAATGGAGTAAATGAACACCGGACGAAATCCCTTTAAATACAGTTAATTTTTTGTTTGTTTGACAATATCCGCATTCTTAGATAATGTAGAGCATGGATGTATCGATGGTCGATATTTAGCAATGCATTCCGCTCAAACTGGTGATAGGGCATCTTGAACTTACTATGAGTTATGAGCAAAGCTCATTGATGAAGGCCTCATGGTGACTTCAAGATGAAGAACAAAAATAAAAGCGTTGTTCCATTGCTTGATTTTACCATGTATTTTTGTAAAGACTTTGTCTCATGTACATTTACTCCATATCCCTTCATTGCTTATGGTAAGATTAAGCAAATGGATTAACGCTTTCATTGATGTTTTTAAGTAGGAAATGTTATAAATTCATCAATTGTCACAGTTCATATATACTTTGAATGCACTGTCATATCAATTCACATCATTTAATGTTTTGATGTTTACTAACAAAACACACTGTAACGTACACAAGTTTCGGCTTTGGTATAAAACGTATTAGAAAGTCACAATACGATATTAAACGTCAGGATGGTTAAGGTCATGATTACTTCCAACCGGTCCTTCAAGATGTATTTTTGTCGAATTTGAATGAGGATAACACTGTAAAACAAGACATACACTAAACTCGATAAAAATGCTTGAAGTTTCGAACTTGTTTGACAATCCCCGCATTCTTAGATAATGTAGAGCATGGATGTATCGATGGTCGATATTTAGCAATGCATTCCGCTCAAACTGGTGATAGGGCCGTCTTGAACTTACTATGAGTTATGAGCAAAGCTCATTGATGAAGGCCCCATGGTGACTTCAAGATGAAGAACAAAAATAAAAACGTTGTTCCTTTGCTTGATTTTACCATGTATTTTTGTAAAGACTTTGTCTCATGTACATTTACTCCATATCACTTCATTGCTTATGGTAAGATTAAGCAAATGGATTAACGCTTTCATTGATGTTTTTAAGTAGGAAATGTTATAAATTCATCAATTGTCACAGTTCATATATACTTTGAATGCACTGTCATATCAATTCACATCATTTAATGTTTTGATGTTTACTAACAAAACACACTGTAACGTACACAAGTTTCGGCTTTGGTATAAAACGTATTAGAAAGTCACAATAAGATATTTAACTTCAGGATGGTTAAGGTCATGATTACTTCCAACCGGTCCTTCTAGATGTATTTTTTGTCGAATATGAATGAGGATAACACTGGAAAACAAGACATACACTAAACTCGATAAAAAATGCTTGAAGTTTCGAACTTGGAATTTTCATACAATAGGGATGGAAACAAATAATGTGTTACTATTATCTGACCTTTTCCTTTATTTGTATGAAGAATAAATTTTGCAAGAGCTTTTACATCAGAAACAAATTCAACTAGTGCGATGATTAAATATCAGCTTACGATACATAAGATGTACTTATCCTCAGAATTCAAGATTTAACACCCAATGTGAGCTTGACATCAAAGAGAACCAGAAGACCCGATTTCGCTTCAAAGAGCAAACTTTTATTTCACATTGATGATAATGGACTGGTCGTCTGAAACCTAATTTTAATGTGATGATTTCAACTTTCAAAATTGTTAATTTTCCCTTTCTAAGCAGCAATATACCTACCTGTTCAGCATATACCTCACAGTTTTGTGTTTATTGTAGAGATTGTAGTTCATACAATGGCTGTGAAAAAAACAAAAGCTCTGTCACAGAAATTGTTAACTTAGGGATAAATTCAGCCTTTGTCGCTTTCGTCCCTTCAGAAATTTTATGGCCGGCACTATCATAGTTATATATGAAATGTCGAATTTGTTTCACAAATGAGAACGAAAATTTTAAACTACAGTTACATCTTCCCTGATTTGATATTTTCCTGAATTACAGAGTAGGACATGCTTACTCTTCCGGAACTCTTAATGTCACTATCGTTTTGAGAATTCATACTGTATGAATTTTGAGTATTATATTTGTGTTATTTGTATGTTTTGTGGGAGTGTTGTGTCTTTGGACTTCCGTCTTTTAAATGTATTCTCGTTTTTTGCCTTGTTTTTGGAGTTCGATTCATATAATCTGCTTGTACTTTGTCCCTTCCGTATTGTACTGCCGTTGTTCTGTAAAACACTACAAAAACTTTCAAATAACCATGAAATTCAGTGCCATAAAATCTTTTAAACGAAGTGATCCGATCATTTCAGCAAAATATGAATATGATAAAAACATAATTTCCACTTAAAAGTAATTACATTATGCTTAGCACACAAATAACTGAATACATTTGATTAAAATAACTCTTTATATAATAGGACAAATTACAACTCTTTAAGTAGTTCTATTCTGTCGTCAGATTTTTATGTTGGGACATAATTTTACTTTGGACGATTAATTTATTGAAATGGAACAGTAATGTTGCTATCCTTTGGTAGAACAGTATATTCTGCTAGAATTAAGTTTGAGCTAATAGATATAAACTTAACATTTTCATTCAAGTTCCTGTGACCGTTATATTCTGATAATTTTTGTATACAGTTTTTCTTCTTTGACAGCTAATTGTAGTTAGTCAGTCTTAAGTTTGTGATGTTTTGTGATATTTTACTTTTAATCGTAGCACCCTTAAAGCTCTAACACACAACACTGTGCACCGCTTGCTATGGCTTCTGTTTTGTAAAAAAAAAATTATTTACAGGTCGATGAGAACATAGTAAAGGCCAATCAAAGAGATGCTGTAAACAGAGAAAAATTCTACTTCAGAAAAACAGTCTTTCCAGGCAAGTGCAAACATACTAAACAAAAAGTTTTTATGCATTAATTTGATTTATGTTAACTTCAGTATTCTGTTACTAATTAGCTTTTGGCCGGTGTCTTTGTTGGTAGACTGGGAGAGTATTCATCAACTCAGGCGTCAGTACTTCGGTTTTTGTTTGATTTAAATGCTGCTGATTAGATTTTACTCCTTGAAACACGTGTACAGCATCACGACGTTTATCGTTTTTATGCAACTTGGGGATTTATTGTATTTTGTGTTAGTATTTTTTTGTTTCTTTTTTTTATTTTTGTGTTTTTTTTAAATTGCAATATCTGAATTTTAGACAGTTGTGATTATTTCCCCCTGGCAAAGCCATGTCTTAAGATGGTTTTTAATTTTTTTCATTTAAATCCTGTTGTTTAGTTGTTTTCTATAATTGTTTACGTATTTCGGTTACTGGTTTTCCAAATGTTGTAATTTGATCTGCACCGCAGAGACAAATGTTGTAATTGGATCAGCACATAAGAGACAAATGTTGTCGAAATGAAAATATCTGCAGAGACTAAAATTTCTTGATGTTGTTATATACGCCTGATTCTAAGCATAAGTAAAGACAAGGTCCTTCTACACATTATTAATAACCATGAGCGACTGCTCACCTTTCATGGCCTCGTGATTTGAATTTGAAAACAAACAGTAAATATAAACCCTTGTTTCGATCTGATGGGTTAATTGCATCTTTGTCTTATGTTCAGAAACGCCCTATGAGTTCCTTTGTTTAATTTGCAACTGGTATAAAATTCAATTATCAGATAAGATTTTAAATACTTGAAACGCCAGTCAACATGTTTACCATGTAACAATTATTTTTTGTTAGTATTTTGTATGTTAAGTTCCGGAATAATCTTTTTATAACTCATTGTTTTCATGTACCGTTATTCTTACTAATATTTTTGTAGACGGCAAATCTAGTAAAACACAGGCGATACAAACATTAAAATTGCAAATGATTCTATAACATAATCTTCATAGGTGAGTGACTTTTATGGTCAAATTTCATTTTAATGCACCCACTTATGCCTGTGTCACACTGCACCACGACCATGAAGACCTTATTACGACCTGCAGGATATTAAGGTCGTGGAGAGGTCGTGGTACATTCGGCAAAATTATGACATTTCTACGAAGTGACCACGACCAAACTACGATCATACCACGAACCGACTACGAACTCATTACGATTTAGCGACGACTTCACTACGACAATTAAGTCCTTACTGTGACCTTTCCACGACTATCCCGACTGCATCACGACTTTACTACGCTACCATCACGACAAAACCACGATTCTATCACGACGTTACTAGATCGACTACGATTCTACGACGATGTCATCACAACCTTGACCACAGTTGATATAAATACTACGCAATATATATACAAGTTACATATTTTTTGAAATTTCACTGATTGCAACAACATTCCCCTCAAATCGTCAAAACCCATGATAGGGCGTGGACGGTGAAATGCTTTTAAAAGACATTTTACAGTAAAAGCCCACATAGTGCCAGCGATGTATATAATGGAAGTTTTGTTTCTGATACCTATTGACGACAATAATGGACGAGCCCGCTTATGGGCGAGACTATTATAGGAGACAATATATGAAGTTTCAGAAACAAAACTTCTATCATTCTTTTTATCGGTAATTAACAAAATCATTTGATAGAACGAATTTCAAAATCGGGAAATTGACTATTGATTAGTAAAAAAAATGTATGATCTTAAGGGTTTTCGTAGATGTATATTTCTTTATTTACATTGATGCGATAATTGATAAAGTACGGTTGGCCTAAAAAACTTTTTGCCAATACTTTTTCGCATTCGGGCAGTGAAAATATTTGCCTCACGAGATCAAAGAAAACCCATACTAATTATTGATAAACTGTTTTTAATAGATCATGAAAATAATAAATTAAATTTTATTTGAAATGCCTTTTTATGCCCTATAGGGTTGATGCCATGAACACAAACCAAATTGCATTTAAAATGCATTAAATTTATGCAGTCCAGAAGTTCGGTTTCCTTGAATTATGGCAGATGGTTGCTTGGTCAAGGAAAGTATGGACGATGGTTGTTTGGTCGGTGAAGTGAGGTCGGCCTATCACGAACCCCTGCAAAAAAGTTCTTGGTTTTACAGTCGATTGATTATAGCAATCGCGACAGCTTCAAATACTGCGGTGTTTTGCAAGTCGATATTTTATCCTCATTATGGTACGATTATTGCATGATTGCGGTCAAGTCGGGATTAAGTCGGCATGAACTCGTACTAAGGTCTAATATATCGTAGTTCAATCGTGATATGATCGTGGCAGGAACGCGGAACAGTCGTAGTAGAATCGGAACAGTCGTAATGGGATCGTAGTAGCATCGTACTGTGATCGCAGTTTAGTCTTCTCAACTGGAATCCCACGACCCCACTACGATGCTACGGCGATCATGAAGACCTTAGCACGACCTTTCCACGACCTTATCACGACTCTACTGCGACATTTCTACGATCAAATTTGACCACGACTGCACTACGATTTTTTTAACAGGTTCAAAGTTGTTCCACGACAATCACGACCATGAAAATCTTTCTACGATCCTACTACGACCTTACTACGACGACCCCGATTGCACCACGATCCTAATTTTTTTCTACGTCGTAGTGCGATCGTGGCCTAGTGTAATAGGGGTATAACACACGGCTATATTATATATCAATGGAAAGCTTGAAATGTGTAGATTCCAGAAATGTCGGTCGTAAAAGTGAAATATGGTGCAGTTTTATGCAAATTCGGGTCAAAGGTCAATCATTTGCGAAAGTGAAAAATCCACCATTTGAAACATTTCTCTGTTTTTTTTTCTTATTTTCATGATAAAAGACAGATAATACATTAATGAATGGACAGATGAATCTATTTCTTATGGTGATATCATAAATCAACAGAAAATCAGATTTAGGAATGACGTAAAATTAACGTCAAACTTGGCTATAGCCAATACATGGGAATATGAAGCAAAAAAACTAATTTCAAATGATCTTGACCTTTGGACATACAATTTGGGTCGAGCATATTATGCCACAATGTGTTTTCTGAAAAAGTAAAACTTTCAGGACATTTTGACAGGGTCGTAAGATGAAAATATAGCGGCATATTATATGACTGTTTCTTACGTTTTCCTTTACTGTTTTACTTTGGTTTCCTGTTTGTATAAAGCCTATCAACCGCGACAAGGTCAGAAACCGTCTAGCAGGATTAATTTTTTAATTAAATATCTTATATACACATATATTTCATTGTTTTTTTAAATTGTTGATATTTTTTAGATAATTTATTATTATTATTATTTTTTTTCATTTTGTTTTGTTTTATAACTATTTTCTAAAGTAAACACCACAGGTTTACATTATATTTACAATATATTTATGCGATTTTGCATCTGGATGTGATTTAATCACATATTTTCAACGCTAAGATAGTATTCAGTTTTCATAATGTCTCCGCGTCATCGTCATCACCAAGACCTTGTTGATTTGTCAATGGATTGGAACAAAGATCACTTCCCTGGAATGGACACAACTCTGTACAAGATAAACTTTGTTCGAAGCAAACACACGACTGGCTGCATATTTTTCGACCTTTACATGTGCAAATGAGATATTGGGAGAAATCGGATGACATAATCATTGAAAAGTACAGGTGCTGGACCGTTGTTCCCTTTCTGCCAACCAAATAATAATTATTGAACTCAAATGTAGAGACCAAGTGCCGTTTCTTTCTGCTCTGATATTCTGTAGCATAATACCCAAAACTTGTAAAAGCATATGCCAAAATTTGACAGTTGGGGACACAGAACAACCCGAATTACAAAATTCCTTCAAGACAGGTGAAAAATGTTTTTGAAATAAAGAATTCAGAGTGGCGATGTTTTCATTGCAGATTGTAATATCCCCAGAATATGCTTCATAACACATGTAAAGTGCGTCCCACATTGCATCTGGAATACCAGTCAAGCGATCGGTTGTTCTGCTCCAATGTAAAAGCGCAAGTATCATTAACGACATCAACGCTTCTTATGTAATAGTGAGAGCTCTCACTGCTCTATTGAACTGTTTGCCAGACAACATTTGTTCCACTGTACATGCTGCAAACAAACCAGAATCTACAAGTAAATCGGCGAGCCCTGCATCACCCCCAAAGTTTTCGAATTGATGTTATGAAGCAGAGAACAGTATGGAAACCACCTAAACGAATGACATGGTTCTGAAATTCAAGAGGTCTTGACCACCGGATTTGCTTCGCTATCGCATACAACTGTTGATCAAACGTCTGGACTGAATACTGCTGACCGGCCTTGTCACACATTTCAACACACCTCTTCATGGTTGTGTATACAGTTGCCATGTCTGTAGGCTTTGAATCAACAATCGGGGCGTATGAAACAACACTAAATGATTCGGAGTATTTTGATATCTTTCTATAATATCCTGTCCAAAAGGGAATGGTCTCTTCATCACATACAAATTGATTTTTAAAAGGAAATTCAACATCATTCCTTGAAACTAGTCTAATTAGTACTTAAGTGACATCCAATGTCTCGGGATTAGGGAAACTGCATGATGTTAATCTTTGAAATGCATTTTCTACACGGACAGGTTCAACACGTTCTTTTGGTTTGGCGAATGGTAAACAACTGGTGAGACGGTCTTGTGAACGCGGTATTCTAATATTACAGTCAACAGTATTATTAAGGTTCGCTTTAACTTGGAATACAGCCCTAGCCATGGAGTGAAACGTATCCTTCACGTCGATTGTTTCTGTATTTATGTCGACATTATCTGCACCTTCCTGAATGAGTGTGATCTCGCCAGGAAGCGAACGCACACCCTCAGGAAAGTATATTCCGTTTTCAATTTTTTCAATTTCATGATTAGCTAAGCTTGTTAGATACCGCCTTAGTTCAGTGTATGAAGCACAGAAACCATGACTGTGCAGTGTTTCTACAAGTCCCTTAGAACCATAAACATGATGCATTTGTAATGCTAGACCCAGACTAAATGGGGTGAAAGAATTTCGTTTGATTGAAACTATTGACTCGGTTAATGCCATACATTTTCTCAACTTATCAACAGATATGTCTTGGTTTTTGTTGACAGACTCGTACGCTTCGTCGTCTATTTACCAACACATGAATGTTTTTAAAGCAGGAGGCATAATTGCGAGTGAATTGTTAAGGGAAGTATCAGCCGGAGATGGATATTGATCATTTTCTGGATTATACTGACTAATGCTTCGGCGAAGTATGCCTGCCGCTTTATGGAGTATGAGATCGTCATCATCATTAACATTTGAAGACGTACTTCCAAGGTAAGGGGACTTGATACATTTTATTTCATACGGCTTGCAGTATCTATGGCTTCAGACAATGAAATTAAGCTACTGTATACAATGTTAGACATACCTTGGCCTGTCTGACACTGTATTGTAATTGATTTCCCAAACCTTGGGAAGAGTTTTTGTTGAAGACGATATGTTGTATAACTTTCTTGTACATCACCTGGTAGAAATGGGACAAATTTCTGGAGCAAGAAGGTAAGGGAGAATACTTTTTTATGAACAAATATATCTTCTTCAATGGTGGTGACAAAGTTTTTAAATGCAACATCGTGATCGGATGTTTGTGAATCATCGATGTTACACTTATTGCTTCTTAGCAAATAATTTGTGATACATGCTGAATTTCATTGAACTTGTCACACGAAAGTTTTAGTAACATTTCATTATCAGATGTGCGCTTTGCTGCATGTTTTAAACCTTTACACCCCTCTTCAGTTGATACCTGGTGTAACTTTTTGTCCCGTCTGTAAGCTTGGCGTCTACAAAATATGCAAACCGACCAATCAATCTCATTCACTTTAGATCTGGTTATTATGGTTTCGTTGGTTGTACTAGACTCATCTAAAAATGACCTGGTTTGACAAATAGTTTCAGGATGTGATTTCACGGACAAATTTTGCTTGCTAGTAAATGTTTTATAGCAACTTTTATGGTATCTTAAATTTTCCATTGGAGCATTTTCAATGCTGTTGTACTCATCAACAAGCCTTCTATACACTTCACCCTTCCGTTGATAAATTGCCAATAAAAACGTAGATCTTCCTTTCTCCGTTGAAATACAAATTCGTTCTGTCTTGACAAATTGACAAACAATGCAACGTAGCCAGTCAATGGAGGGTTTGTGTTTTTTGCAGAGGATGGTGCTAATTTAACATGACTGTTTATTTGTGACATTTTACGGAAATTTTGCAGAGTCGGGCCCGTTCAAAGGTTTTTAGTTTAGTAAACTCAATTAAAACAAAAAATATTAATATTCCATAAAAACAACTAAATTTCGACTGAAAACTTTATAAAGTGAATGCCAATAGAAGAAATAATAAGAAAATACAAATCAAAAAGAATATTCAACACCAGTTCACATAATAAAGAAGATAACAGAAGCAAGTAAGTGTACAATATGTAATTCTAAAACACAGGTAAATAACCAATTAGGGACGGAAAACAAATTCCGGAAAGTAGCTGGCTTTTTGAGGATACCAATACAAAGTGCGAATTTATTCTTTTTTCACTGTTTATCCAATAACAGACGTTAAATCAGCATTGTACTACTCAGTATGATTAATACATGCCTAAAATATTCAGAAGCAGCATTTAAAACCATGCTCATTTTGAAATAATAAGACTGAATTTTATAACAACACGCATATGAATTGAAGATTGATTTCAAATCCCGAATATCTGAGTGTTGATAATAAAAATTTTTTTTTTCATGTCTCTATATACATATTACTCAATATTGTTACAATGAATTGACCTTAAAATTAAATTTTGATGTTCGCTTAACATCTAAACTGCACTGCTGTGATTTTACAAACTTTAATTACCTACGTGTTTAATAGCATCTGCGCAAAAACTGCACCGTACGATTTTCTTACGACCGGGCAAAAATGAAACTACAATCATGTATCTAACAAATGTGAAAATTTCAGCTGTGTGCTAGGTAGTTGCATTAAAGTCGAAAACTATGCGTCTTTTTGGAAAAAGTCACTCACCTATCAAAGGTTAATCACTGTGGACAATTTTACATTGACCAGTAGCTATAGAATTCAAAAGACAAATATATGGTGTATATCCTGTAACACTTTTGTTTCTGATAATCCACTTATAACTGGGTTCAACATATCATTACAGCAGAGAAATGCGAGATTGATAGTACTGAAGGAAAATATAACCTTATGACTGTGAGTGAGATAATAAATGGAAATGTAAGTTACTTTATTAGGCGACCTGTTCTGTAATACAACATTTTCGAGTAGTGTAGTACGTAATGAACTCATTTAGAAACTAAAATTTACAGTTACTTCGGTTTTTGTTATCAATTACCGCTGGACCATGTCTCTGCTTCTGGACTGTTAGTCTCCAAGTGGATTCACCAACTCGGTAGTTAGTACTTCGTAATTGACCAGAATACAAATTTATGTCGGAACTTACAATATCTAAATTTTACAAAATTTTACTTAAAACTAAGGAGTATCTACCCCTTGCACATATTGCATAGCCTTGTCCTTAGCTGATTTTGGTTTTTCATTTAGACCTTTTTAGTTATTTGTTCTATATTAGATTTTACAAAATGTTGATTTATAGTCTTCAAAATGATTTGATTTAATGTGCACTGACTAGACATTAGGTGTCGAATAAGAAAATACAGAAGTTACTGTAAATTTATTTTCTACATATGCGCATTTCGAAATGGTCATATACAGAAACTAAAAATTACAGTTACTTCGGTATTTTATTTAGATAATTATATGATAGTCATATTTGTATATATGTGTGTCTTCATTTTCTTTTCTGTGCCGTCCTCATGCTATATCTCTGATTCTTTTTGTTTTTCCGATGTTGCCAATGTCTTTAGATTATTCGTTTTAGATTGACGGTTCGGTTCTCACTTACTTACATGTATGTAGATTATAAAACTATGGAAAATTCAAGGTATATCATTATAAAACATATAAATTTTAAGTGTTTGTTTGAGGACATTTGTTCTCTATCAGGCTATGAACACCTTTCGATTTCTGGATTTCCAATGTTTTTATTTTATATGCACTGATGAGACATTAGTTGTCGAAATGGCCATATACGGCACCTCCGGTTTTTCGTTATTCGTCGCCGCCATTCATTTGTAGTCTCTCTGCTTTAGCACAATACTTCAGTGTCAATTTTAAATACTTGAGTGTCAATTTTAAATACAAATACGAATGTAAACATTTTGAAACTTTAACAAGTCACCAAAAAAAAAAAAAAAAAGGGGGGCATACAGTGCAACCAGTAAAGTGATGTCTAAAGTCTCTGTGGAGTTAATGTTATAGAGCTCTTATGCGTAAATATGAAATCGATATCAATATTTGCTAAGATGAAAATTAAAACTAAACTTCAATATATCACTTAAAAGTTACACCACGACTAAATCTAAAAGTGACATGTAGCAGTTAAAATTGGACGAAGTGGCTTCCATTTATGATTTTTGGGTTTTTTTCTCAAGGGTTGAATTCTCAATCCTTTACAGAAAAAACTTTATTTTGCGAAGGGTGGATTTTTCAAGAATGTAAAGTCCCAAACTGTTTATAAAGTCTCCCGAACGAATCTTGAAAGAAATATATTTTTTTACTCAATTCTTTTTCTTATTCTTGTTCATCTTTTGTTTTCCAACAACATTTTGTGCGCCTATTTTCTCAGGGCCTATTAGTTCGATATTGACCAAACCACATGGGAGGATGCTATCCAATTAACAGTCTTTAAAAGGCGATGATAATAAAAAAAATGGAAAATTTAAAGTGTTCTAAATTGGATGAATCTACAAAAAGGGTGTCAATTATATATGGAAGTGTTCCTTGTCTTGTAATCTTCAAAATGGCAAATATTGCAATTGAAACAGAAAGGCATGAAAATTCACAGTGCTCCGAGTTTGATCAAATTTTACATGAATGTTGCCTAACATTCATAAAACTGTTTTCTAACTAATTCTGATTTTGAAGTTCGTTTGAGAGGCAGTATTAGCATCCTGTTATAAATATCAATTTTTACATTTTAATTTCATACCCTTTCCTCTCAACATGTCAATTCAGTCTTAGGTTTGAAAACGACCTGTGAAGACTTAGCATGTTTGAGAAAATGTATGTAGACATTGACTTTAACAGTAATCACATAAAAGTAAAAAAAAATACTCTTGAATCTTGTTTCAGAATGAATTTCCCGGTTTGATACCAATAATTCAAGATTACTTAAAAAGCATAAACACAGATCACGATACCAGCTGTACTATTAATAAGTACCTTAAACTGATATCTGACAGAGCATCAGGTAAGTAGAAAGTAGTTTTACTTCAAAGAAATTACTTTGAAACTAAACAGAAGGCTAGGTCAATATTAAGTTGTCGCGGTTTCAGACAGTAAGGAAAACTGATTAAACAAAAATGAGCAAAATAAAAAATACAAATCACTTTATAAATATTATAAAGCCGATCTAATATCATAGCAAGCAGATAATTACAGAAAAGTTGTAAGTCTAGCGTCATAGTACACTGCTAGGCACATACAGTATCCAAAAACACATGTCTCAAATGCTGCTAAGCCAGGGATTTGTTCAGCCTTTGTTATTCATCAAGAAACTTAATGGCTGTGACCATGACATCGTTGAAAGATATAACGTGTTGCTGTCCCAAAAGAAACGTGACATTTTCAGCTAGATTTCATGTGTAAAAGCCAAATCCCTTGTTCATTCGGTAATCTATTGCCGTTGTCCAAAACATATCCGCAAAGCTACACGAATCGTAAACAATCACAGTGTCAGTTAAACAGTTGGATCCCCTACACAAAAATCATCCCTTTGACACCGGACTTATCTATGTATTTGAACTTTACCTCTTTAACACAAAAGTATATATCTCACTGGTATCTGCTGTGATAATGTAGATGTAACAAACATTCTTTATCAGCAGGCTAAAAAGTTGTTTTTATGTCACAGAAATGAAGTTTAGGATATAAAGGAGTCCGTCTATCTTCAACTCGTTGAAACTTATATCCTCTTAAAGCACCTAAAGGGTAATTTATCAAACTTTACTCAAAGGCAAGACACTATGTGCAGATGTGCATGAAAGAATAGTATTATTGTTCGAAACCAGACTGGGGAAATAATTTGTCTTTTCATTGAAAAGGGATTCTTTGCAACTCCTCTCAGCTACTTTAGGGATTTCGATTAAAACTTAACATAATGCAGGGAAACTATTTTGAGATGACATGAAGGCATTCACATATTATCAGACACCAAGAATGGGATATGATTTGACTTTGACTTTTTATTTAGTCCTTCTGCAATGATTTTTCAGACTGGGGCAATGTTTCAATGGAAATAATTCAAAACGCATATAAAACATTGAGCTGTCGGAGGGAGTTATTCATTTGTAAATTCATCTTAGTGAATTATGCACCCTTGCTTTATTTACTTATGCACTTGCCCACTTCTCCATTGTGGGATTTGGCAGGAGGTATTAATTTGGTTTAGAGACAGGTCTAGTTTAAATTGAATATTGATATCATAATCATATTTGTTGTCCTGATATGAATACACTAAGCACTGTAAGTGTAGTCTCTCTAGAAGGCAAATTTGACAACCTTTGTCTTTTTTGTGTAGATCAAACCTGAATATTAAAAACACAAGCATAGCATAGCTGGTAGGGTCCAAATAACCTGAAAAGCCAAAATTGAAAATGATAAGAGCTACCTGCGATGAAGTTACTTCTCAGTTTAAACAACTATTCTAGAATTAAAACATATGACAACAAGAAACAAGTGTTTATCGGGAAGACAATGAGGTAGTGAACTATAATTCTGGTGAATACTTTGCTGCATCGGCCAAGTATGAAATACTTATAAGCCATATTGGTATAAATAACAAAATACCCAAGTTCCTGTAAATTTTGTTTCTGCATATACGCATTTCGATAACATATATCTCCTCAGTGCAGATAAAATCAAAACATTTGAAAGTCCATCAACCAAAATAAGGTAATAACTTATATAGAACAAATAACCAATAAGATCTAATATAAAAACCAAAAATCAACTAATGACAGAGCTATGCAAGAGGGAGATAGTTTTAAACAAATTTTTTTCATAGTCCATGGGCTGGAATACCCCCGTGTATCCCCCACTTATGAACCCCACCCATATTTTTCAGTCATTCTATATCCCGTCGTCAAAATTAAACATGTTAACATGAGCATAACCTGCACGCAATGTTCGAACAGGCCCCCTTTTTACACCCACCGAACGAAATTTGGGAAAATTTCGTTTTTGATAAAAGTTTTTCCTTCGATTGCTTTGAATAGTTGTTTATGCAAAAATGGTATAGAATGATAGCCTATGGTATCAACTTTACAAATATCCCACATAAATACCATTTCTATACCGAATACGTTATAAAAATGGAAAAATTACCCCTACCCCTTCGAAATGTTGACATAAATTTTAAGCTTTTTCTCGAAATTGTGTAAGTTCAATGGTCAATTGAAACTAGTTCGTTATTCATTTCATAATTCTTGGAATTATGAAATGGAATTATGAAATGAATTTCTTAATTCTTGGAATTATGAAATGGAATTATGAAATGAATTTCATAATTCTTGGAATTATGAAATGAAATTTACAGGAATTCATTCATAATTGCTTTTGGTATTTTAATGTCTTTTCTTAAAAATTAAGCATGTTAACATAATGTTGATATGTTTTGAATGACCAAACTTCTACTTTTAAATAGACAAATAAAACAGATCTTTGAATATTTTCGTTTCCGACACAGTTTTGCCCCTTTTTGCCTCATCTTATCTATGAGTGGTTCAAATTCATATTTTAAATCCATATCCTTGTATTCACCATTGAATACTGAAGTGATTACAAAAACTTTTCAAAATTTAACCTTGGTACTGTTTGAGGGTTAGAGAAGTAACACGTACCAAGGCTTTAAATTGATTTTGCCCTAGGATTAGCAAATGACATTAACCAATAAGCTACCTTAAAGATCTTTAAAAAATGTATATGCCTCACTCACCGTGTGACGGATGCTGTTAACAGAGCAGGGCATGCTTACCCTTCCGGAGCACCTGATGCCACTCTCAGTTTCACTGGAGTTCACACTGTGAGTGCCTTTGTTTTGAATGTTGTAATTTCTGTTTCTGTGTTTTGTATCTGTCTATCGTCATTGTTTTTTTTGTGTTTTACGTCATTGTTTTCTGTGTTCTCGTTTTGGCCGTATCTTTGGACTTCGATTTTTGTAAATTTCATTCCTTTGTTCCTTCGGTATTCGTCTGCCATTGATTCATGAAGTTGGTATAAATGGAAGAACATAATGTCTTCTTTGCAACCAGTACAAATAATGGCAATTTGGAAGTATTATAGACTTCCTACATCCATAAAACCTATCCCTACCTCAACAAATGTACTCTTAAATTGTCATTTTTTTTGTCTATGTTCGCATAAAAATAATCAGAACACGCAAATTGTGTTTTGTATATAATAATGTTGCATAAATTATATTGAGATTTTCTATTTTAACGGCCATTTGTTGACTTAAACTCAATATTTTGCCCGAAATTGATGAAAAATGGACATTTTCTACATTTAAGATTAGTCACTGTTAAATCGTTATATAAAAATTATGCAAATCTGGAGGGTGTATATGCAGAATTGCCACTGAATTGCTCTGAGGGATATATACGTTGTCTTAAAGCATTGCTTAGAAAAACAAAGAGTGTTTAATGTGACTCTGGATACCAAAAATCTTACCACTACCCCAACACATTTTTAACGACCATTTGTTGACTTCAACACAATATTTTGCCCCAAATTGATGAAAAATTGGAATTTTCTATATTTCAGATTTGTCCAAAATTCACTGTTAAATCGTAATATATGTCAAATATGGAGGATATATCTGCTTATATGCCATTTAATTGTTCTGTGCGATCCTTTAGTTGTTGTCTTAAAACATTGCTTAGAAAATCAGTGTTTAAAGTGATTCTGAATACCAAAAATATCACCCCCCCAACAAATTTTCCCTAAATGTCAATTTTTTCTCTGTGTTCACATAAAAATGACCAGAACACGCAAAATGTGTGTTGTATACTACAATGTTGCATGAATACCAAAATGATTTCGTATTTTAAGGCGTCTCAGTAGAATTATTCCGCCATTTTGTCTAATATTTGTTCATTTAGGTTTCAATCATTAAGAAATTTGACAAAATAGTTATTTAAAATGTAAAGAAAGTTTCCAAAGTATTTAAAATTTTTATTTCTATTAATCTATAATAGAATTTAATAGCTATCCTCTCATATAATCATTTTCCCTATCATTTAAAATTGTTGTGCTAAAATGCACGGTGACCCCGAATTTTATTTTATATTTTGGACAGCAAAACAAATATTTTTCTGCAAAGAAATAACCAAAGCACGCAAAGTCTGCATTGCATATAGCAATGTTGCATTAACTAATGATTTGTATTTTCAAGTCCCACATGTCAAATTAAACTCAATGTTTTGTACAAAATTGATGAAAATGGGAATTTTAAGCATATCGGAATTTTACAAAATTCCAAGCTGAGTTGTTGGATAACTGCCCATTAACAACGCGCATGATCTTTTTTTATCTATGGGAGTCTCTGTGTATTTTTGTGTTTGAAATGATATGTTATTAGACCTTTATACAATGTTTTTCAAACTGAATAAAATGAAATGATTTGTGTTGAAATAAAAATTAGTGGGGGGAGGGGATAATATGTTTGCAACTGATGAGAGTTTAGTTAGTCTAAACTATTCAAAAGCATACTTATAACTTAGATATAATGAAACGATATTTTATCAACATTTTCACGTTATATACTACATTGGTGAATTTTTTACATCTCTAAGTGAAAACAGCAATAATTCTGAAATAATTCTAAAGAACAAAAAAGATCCCTTAAAAAGTTTGAATCTACTTAAATGGGCTTCTGAATATCAGTTATAGTGAAATACACCCAATTATTTGCTTTTATCATTTAGAGCCTGCATATTTTTAATTTTCCCTTAATTTTAAGGGGGCAAGGGTGCTAATTTTGGCATTTCTGACTCCACAATCTGAAGTATTTTTTCATACAATTTGTTGCTTACATATCATAAATCATTATTGCATTGGCAATCATTAGATACATATTCAAATTTGTACGATCAGGAAGTAAGAAAGTAGAAATTGTGAAAATATTTAAAATTCCGAAAGCATTCTATACCGAAAATCAAAATTTTAAAAACTTTAATTGTCTTATTTTACAACATTGTATCACAACTGATTAATTATGCATCAAACTAGATCAAATGATCAGATTTATTTATCTGAAGGTATTGACAGCTCCAACATGTCATTTTCGCAATTGTTAGTAGGAGGAGGGGGTATATTTTTCTGCATCCCCAGATCAATAAATGGCGTAAGTGGCCAAACTTGTGTTCATTGTAAAGTATATTATATAAGCTTAAATTTGGTACCAAATTTCTTTACATCTAACTTATCTACATAAAAATTATGGAGGTTAAAAGATGAAATTAAGGTTAAAACTAAAATACAAGAATTGTGTGAGGAGTGAAACGTGTCACCCTAGAACACGTTTCCTTCCATAGAGCTAATATTAAAATCCCTAAATTATTCCTGATTATGCAAATGAGCTTATAAACCATAACCCCTTTTCTTATATATATAAACATTATTTCCAAGCGTCACGAATGTAGAGCACCGTAAACGTAGTGAAGCGGTGTGAGATTGGTTGGACGCTTGGGGTAGGGCAACCAAGGTTCACTATTCTAACCAAAGCCTCTTGTTGTTTATCTTGTTTTATGCCTCGTCGTTTAATTTCCTATCAAGATTATAGCTATCTCCTTTTGTTTTGTGCTCTCTGGGGTTTATGTTTTGTCTTGTCCTAACATTACCCCAAGTATTGTGTCTTCTTTGTTATCTATTTTTTATTGTATTATTGCGTTCTGTGTATTATTGATTTTTGGAGTAATTCCATCATTGTTTCCTGTATCTTTGATTTTGCTTCTTTTCATAAGGCAATAAATAACAAACTAAATTACAGATGTATACATAATTATTTTCCCCGTCATGAAGCATGCATGGGTCGGAGAGCCATCAACATGATGCCTGTACAATTTAAAATCCATATGGCCTCGTGCTATAATCGTTCATGGCCATTTTTTTGTAAAATACAATTCTATAGTCTTCATTTTGATATACGGACAGGAGTTTCATATTAATTCGTATGACCCGGAAATTATCGGTCATGGTTTTCACACATCGTTTCTGTTGTTTATCACCATGTCTTTAATCGTATCGATGATCAGGGCATTCTTGTAGTTCGGTGTTATTCCTTTCACTTTCCATGCAGTTTCGGTTCCATCGTTGTCCAGTGTTGCTAATCTGTAAGCATAGTTTTAGGTCCACCGGCTACAAATTCCGTATTTCCAATTATCTCATCTGTTAGTTCTCCTAAGTAGTCTCCTAATAGTGATTTCCACTCTGTATGTTTGGAAGTTAATACAATCGAATCTGTATCTGCGTAGATTGCGCAGTTGTCCAGGTTCTCCAAATAACTGTACAACTTTAGTCTTGCTTGGGCTGCAGGCAGTAATGACCACGTTGTAGTGTAGGCAGCAATGACCACGTTGTAGTGTAGGCAGCAATGACCACGTTGGTCCGTCCAGAGTCTTCGACGAATTCTTCTTTGTTATCGATATCTTCCTCCAATTATCCTATCACTTATGATATTAACATCGATGAGACTGATTCGGTCACTTGTTATCATATCCACAAAGTCGCTTGGTTCGGAATAGTATTTTATTTGTGGCATATTGGATCTTTCCCCGAGAAGCTGTTTAACATCAATTTGGCTAAAGCTCTCAATCTTGAATTTTTGTGAATTCTGTTGTAGTCTAACAATATCCCTTCTCTGTCGTAGTAATCTCTGATATAGTTCTGTTTGTCTTCTTCTGTTTTACACCATTCTGGCCATCCGCTGGCATCCTGCTTCATTTTGAGGAACGTATTGACGTATTCGGTAAATAGTCAACCTGTCTTGGTCGTTTGATTGTATTTTTCCGTGTCAAAGTGCCAGACATCATAGATTCTGTCTATCTGATATCCTTTCTCCAACGCTTTCCTTAGTTTATCGGTGACCCAGGTTTCGGTCAAAGCCCTTTCCTCGTCTATGTGTTGACACGGTGTTTGTTGACTGGATTCGGCACATGCTTTACATAACGTGAACAATAGTTTGTTGTTCATTTTTGCAAGGAGTACAGGGATGTAGAATCATCTCAGTGGAAGTACTTTGCATTTGATGAGTCCTTCGTATTGCTGTGTGTCTTTTAAATTCTACGAGATGATGATTGGGTGTCCCACGGGTATCTTGCCGGTCTTGTTGATGTAGGGGTACAGTGACGTAATGTCGTAGTAATCAATGTTTTCACCGCCAGAAGCTTCTTTGTACATTATTAATGCTTCTGTACGTCCTCCGCAAAAGGCATCTCACACCGCTTTACTACTTTCACGATGCTCTACATTCGTGCGCTTGGAAGTAAGGTTATGGATATAAGAAAAAGGGCGTCGTTTATCAGCTCATTTGCATAATCGGGGATAATTTAGGGATTTTAACATTCTCTCTGTGGAAGGAAAAGTGTCCTAGGGTGACACGTCCACAACTTATTGTGTGGTGTACTATAAAAGTAACCCTAAACTGTCTATGCGTGCAGGTTATATTCGCGTAACAATAATTCATTTTGAAGAGGGGATATAAAAGGA